>SMSQ01019710.1:9729-29396 GCA_019453375.1 Ctenoplectra terminalis | reverse complement strand
TCTCTCTCTCTCTCTCTCTCTAAACTCACCTCGCTTGCACGCTTCCTTTTTAGACAAGCTTCCAGCCAATTTCTGATGGTTTGCTTAGCAACTTCTTCTTCAATGATATACTCGAATTCCTCTCTTGCCAATAATTCTTCGAGCTGAAGAGCCTTTCGGATATCGACCGAACGATAGGACAACATGCTGAAGAGAATCGTGTTTCGTGAAACGAATAGTTTATAAAAATAACAATAGTTTATAAAAATACGAGGACTTACTTTATGACATCGTGGAAGGTAACATCCTCACCGTTGTTCAATTTTTCCAATTCATAACACATATGCTTGAACAGAAGTCGATCTTTCTGCGGATCGGTCTCCAATCTACCTTTCAATAATCTTAAAATGAACTTCACCTAAAACAAACTAATATATCATTACTTCTAGTCAATTTATAAAAGTTTTGTTAAGCTCGTAACGATTTATTTTCTAAGCGTACCCGTTTAACAGGTATAAAACCCTTTTGATGATTATCAACAACGTTCCAAGTGTTCTGGAAATTTCTAATATCGGCATAAGATAACAAAGCGTCTTCTTCGTTTGAGTAAAACAGAGAAAAGTTCTCCATAATAATAGCTGTTGCAAAGGATTAGTCTTTACAGTATCATTCCAAAAGTAATCATTCAGCGTATCTACTTGTAAGGGATCGATTGGCACTTACCCACCAGAAGATTTAAAACAATGTAAGTGATAATGACATAGAAAGTACAAAAATAAATTAAGGAAGCATGAAAGTTGCCACAATCGGTCTCCCAATAATTAGCAGCTGGAGTGCAATACGGCGGTTGTATCATGCAATCGTGCATTATCTTATTCCAGTCTTCTCCTGTGACAATACGGAAAAGCATCGCAACTCCAGTCACAGGTGACTCAAAATTGGCACGCCTAAATGACAATCGTATCTCTTAGAATCATATTACGTCGAAAACGCCTAGATCGTTTCTTAATCTTAACATAGTCCCTTTACTTCATTACCTTCCTATACCTTCACCGTACTTTACAGTTCCAAAGATGATCGTGCCAGCTAGCGCGTAAAAGAAAACAAGAAGGAACATGCCAAATATAATGAAGAAACTTTTGCAAACGGACACTCCAACCGTTAACATTAACATTTTGAGAGTCGTATGTTTGCCAGTAATGGTGAAGAATCTAAGGATCACGACCATAAAGCCGATTACGTATGACAAATCGTTCTGCAAGAAAGGTATTCCCGTCATTACGCTGTTTCTTAAATTCACATTTATTACTTATAACGAAACACTCAACTGATCACTGCATAGTAATATTACCGACGTACCTTCATTGTACAATGAATGACGATCCAAATAACACCGACGACTGTCACGAGCAAATCATATCTGTTTCTTCTGGACTGCCAATAGCCACGTGGTGTAAAAGCAATATTTTTCATGATTACTTCCACGAGGAAGATCAGTGTCAGAATCGTGGACACCGTAGCGAGTGCTTCCGTGTGTTCTTCCTCGATTCTCCACTTAATGGGGGGGAAAAAATAAAAAAAAGTTTGTTAACGCAAAAAACGTGTCGGTTTACTTTTACCACGGTCTAATGGTAGCCGGCAAGGAACAAATGATTCAAAGTAACAGTCATTGAATCCTGTCCTTTCAGAAGAGTGTATCTTTTTGTACACGAACAGTTTGTTAATTAACTTTGAAAAAACAGTGTTACGGTATTGTGGTGTTTTGTGTGTTGTCATTGTTATACAAAGAGAATAAAAATGATCTAACTCACAGAGACACACAGTAGAGCACTGTTTATAAGCACCATGACCGCAATGAATCTTTTAAAATAGATATTTTGTGTGATATCGTAGATAAATGCTCTGAATTTCTTTCCGTCTGGTCTAGGTGGTAAATGTAATGGTTGTGCGATTTTTAATCGCTTCTTTAAATCACACCTATTCGAATAATAATACACATATTCGTTTATATTTTGCTGGTATTATTCGAGATATTCATTTAATTAATTAATTAAAGCTTTACCATCGTCTTTGATCGACCGTAAGTAATGCGGTTCCTTTATTTTCAGAATAATTAGCGATCACGACACCAACAAACAGAGTTAAACCAATCATACATCCCAGAAAAATGTAGATATGTATATAAATAGCATGGACCTAAAAAATCATTGGATATCATCGTGTAAACGTTTTAAGGTAATAACAATGACTTACGGGACCGAGAGCTTTGATAAGAACGTCTCTAACGTCAAGCCACCCTTTAAACGAGAGTACTTCGAAAAGTGCCATCAGCGCGTCGCCGATATGGTCGAAATTAAATCTTCTGGGATTAGCCCTAAAAGAATTCAATGTCTACTTAAAAGCACTCTTTCCGCCGAGCGATTTAAATTTGATATTTTCACTTTAATAAGCCTACCAGACGCGTGGTACCAGTATAGATGGATAGCTCTCGTTTTGACCAGGCTTTAATTTCATTTTTGTCACAAAAACTCTCCTCATAAATACCCCGACGCAATCTTCCCGCTTCAGAACAGTGGGATCGTTGCAACGAGCTAATCTACCTCCGTACAGCTGTACACCGTAACTCGCGAATATGAACATCAATAGAATCAACAGAGTAGACACCTAAAAAACTTCTTATTCATTTTTTGTCTGAACTCTATGTTGAACGCACGACTCGGATATATTTAAGAAACGTTTTGATGTTGGAATTTTCCATTATAATTATTTACCAATAAGATCTCTTTGAAGCCTCTACATAACTCGTAAACAACTTTTCTCATGTGTGGCACAAGAGTGAAGATTCTTAGCGGTCTAACGCAACGTAAAATCATCAAAAGTTGGGCGCCAGAATTTGGTGGCACGCTCTTCGGCATCCAACAAAGAAACACGAGGCTGACCTGAAGGTTTACTAAATTAGAGTTAAATTTACCAAGTATCGGATAGCAAGAGTAATCTTTGTCAACATACAACATAGATAAAAACGTCCAAAACGGAGGCGACGTCTTTGATATAGGCCTTCGGTGTAAAAAATAACCCGTCTGCCAGAATCTTAAGAGCTAACTCAATACTCATAAAGATCACGAAACCGTACTCAGCGATCTGCAACGCTGGGATCTCCATCACGCGATACCGTGGTGTCTCGAACATCATAGAGATGCAAGACATGGTGGTAGCAAAAATCATTACCCAATCGAGGTACGTGACCAAGCCAAGAAAGTTACTACAAAGCGCGTGATTATGTATGGCTATTATTAATGTTCGTACTTTTTTTTTTTTTTTTTTAACTTCAAGCAATACTCTAAGGCGTATCAAAGCAGTCATGTTTGAATTGGAAGCACTTACTGCAGACTCTTATATTGAACTTTCCTCTCTTTCCCAGTTAAAGGATCTTTCACGTTCGTATCGTACCTCGCGTAAACGAGCGACTGGCAAATTTTACGAAATTTACTCTCGCGCGGTACTGCGAACAGTGGTGTGTCGAAAAACGGATGATTCTCGCGCAAATCTTCTTCGCGTTGGTTTCTACATAAGTGCAATGTGGTAAGCAGTTCAATTAGAGATTGAAAGAGTGTAAGTGTTTAAATCGGTGAGAGGAAACTATTGCATCTTACCTTCGCATCTCTGCCTGCTGTCGTTTAGCTTGTAACAATTTAATGTCCAAATCATGCGGTCTACTGCGAGAAGAACTAACTCTGTTTATACCTCCAATATCACCATTTTCCATCAGGTGCTCGTAAGTTTGTTTTAACTTGATCGATCCGCTACGAACGCTTCTTCTGATTGATCTATTAGAATGATCGTTTACACAACTATTATTATTATTTATAAATAGTTGATATATCACTTAATGGTAATTAAACATTGTGCTATTATACGAACGTGTATAAAAGTTAAGAATTTACTTTTTCTGATCGATGCGAAGTTGCTTGGTACTACTGACAGTACCCTGAGGTTTTAAAAGACTTTTCCCTGGCACTGGTATCATAGCAGAATCGCCTAATAATAATCTCTGATTGTTTGAATCGCTAGAAAATAATATACGTATATTTAATATAAGACTCAAATTTCTAACTTTTAAAAGCATTAAATTTCATATTTACTTTATAATGTAGATAATTGCTGCTTTTTTTAGACTGGTAACAACGTTTCTCACTTTCGGTGGGTTATTTAGAATTTTTACTGGACGTTGTTTTCTGTATATCATTTTTGAATCAAAAGTTTCATTAATTTTTTTCACACCTTCATTTTCTTCGTTTTCCATCTCGAATACAAACTGTCTCATGAAACTTTCACGTACCTAAGTTAAAAACGTACATATGAAGCGTGATACATTTTTGTTGCATTTTTTTGTTACAAAGATAGCGAATGTTACTTACTTTTGGAAGATTGAAATCTGATGGCACTTTATGTAAACACGTCATTTGAGGACTATCAGGAAACTTCTCAAAAATTCTTAATCTGAATGGCAAAGTTTCCTTTATCTCCGCACTTTGTTCACGGAATTTTAATTGCTTCAATTTTTTAATATCCTCGTCCAGTTCAAGATTATCCAAAATTACGGCGACAAACAAGCTTAACACAATCTTAAAAATAGCAACAAAATATTTTTCATTAAATCCTAATTAAAAATGTATAACAATCTTAATCGTATTTATCTGTTTTTACCAGTGTGACAAAAAGGTGATATAAAATAAAATACATAGCAACAAGAGGTGCCATTGTTTCATGTGTTCTCAACATTGTTTCATCCATAACGTCTACCCAAGCTTCTTGTGTTAAGATTTGGAACATGGACATAAATGCCTAAAAGATTTTTTTTTTTTATTAGCGCATCTAATTTAATTATACGTTTGATCACATTTTTACCTCTGGAAATGTTTCAAATTTCGTGAAGTCACGAAGAAAGCAGAAAAGTTGCATAGAAATACTGGACGATATGACTAAGAGGCACATGGTAAAAATGATGAGACTGCCTAATTTTTTTCCAGGTCCAAATATTTTGTACACAAAATCCTCGAGCATCGGTGATGCCTTGATGAGCCTGACTACTCTAAGAACCTAATTACAAAACAATACCTTGTCAATTTATCACTGTACACTTTCATTCTGTTTTTCCTTCTAACTATTTAATTTGTTGTTTTAGGGCTGAACGAAAGTTGATATAGAAACCTGAAAATACGTGAATCCAGAAAGATAGAAGAGTGGAATGATGTGTATGGTTGTACCAATTGCCAGCAGCAGCTCGAATTTGTGAATCGAATGCTTGTAATAACTGCGGAATCCGAGACACCAGATTTTGAACAACGTCTCAAGGTCCAAGAATATTGTGAATGCGATCTCGGCGTAGTAATAGTTGTCATAGTACGTATGCCTTGGTTTCTCGTCGTGCTTGAAGCTCATGGTCGCGGTGGTGATGCCGTTCGCTAGAATTGCACACATCACTACCATGCGAAAATGTGGAGATCTGAGAATAGCGTGGCACATGGGAGAGGCCAATCCCCCGTGTTTGTTCTCATCCAAAGTTACCAATTTCCAGCCATTGTCGTCACCGGTTAATATCTAAAATATTAAATATACATTAATTAATCAATTAGCTATTTTACAAGGTCTAAAGTTATCACTAACTTGTGACGCTGTATTGTTACTGATGTGTCCTCTAACACCCCACATCTGTTGGAATTGCACTCGTATTTCATTGAAAGTCTCGGTAATAACAGCTATGAAGACATTCTTTACGAGCCATGCTAAGAAAAATATCATTGTACTGAAATAAAAAACCGCACGCCAAGCGGGTAGACTATCTATTGCACGGTACATAATAAAAACCCATCCCTCTTGCGACGCAGCTTGATAGACGGTAAAAATACTCGTAGCTGGAAAGAAAAATGATTTCTATGAGGTATGTTTTTACACAATTGTGTAAAAAAAATTGTAGCGAATGTTATAGATTGTAAGACTCGTTATTACCAAATTCATCAAAACCATTGAAGCCCATGATGTACTTTGATAACTGAAGTTTCATACAAGCCATTCCCTCTGGACATTGGTATCCTGATTCAGGATCGGTAGAGCAAAAAGTATCGGGAATAGCTAAATTATTTATAGTTATATCGTTTGGATCTGTAGTATTAAGAACACAATGGTTTTTCAATTCACCAAAGAACTGAACACCTAGAAGACCATAAAGGGACATGAAGAAAAGGAAGAAAAGGGTCACATTATATATCTGTTGACTCGACCGCCTGGAATCATAAGTAATACAATAAGTATCGAATTAAATGAACTTTTACATCTATAACTTACTTAAAAATTTGATTAATTCTAGCTTTCGGCATGGAGAACTTAAGGAAGACTCGTAAGAAGCGTATCATAATCAAGGGTCGTGGTGCCCGCAATATTGAGATATAACCAAATTCTAAAACGAAACCTAGCATCTCAAACATTTGTAAAATTACGGACAACCAGAGGAAGACAACCATACTTCCATCAAATTGGCACCAGTGATCTTTCAAATAAGATTTGTCCCTCTGTAATCGCGTAATTGTTAATTTACGTAAATTGCTATCGAAATTTAGAATATTATACGAATTACCTTAAGTATACCCCTTATATGCATCTTAGCAATCATTTCAGCAGTAAATAAGAACGTAATAATTAAATCGAAAATGAAAGTAACATATTGAAGGGGTGGAACTTTCTCAAAAGTCTTTGGAGTATTCAAACAAACAGAAGTTAAAGATACCAGAGCACAAGACCTCATCAACCTTCTCACCCATAGCTGCAACAGTCGGATATTTTTTATGAGCCATCAATGTAAATACATTTACAGAATAAGAGATTTCTGATGTAATAAAAATTGAATAAATTTAGAGATTACCTTATTCACCCATTCTATGTCAGCGCTCTCATTGAGGGACTCCTCTGGCCCGTAATCGGCCAAGACGGGTTCCCCTTTGAGGCTCTGCTTGCGCCCCAGCATCATAATAGGGATTATGTTCGCAATGGTGAGGCCTATAATTAAACAGTTTTATGAATAACTCGTATTACAAAGTAGGCACGAGTGTCGATCAATCGACAATAATAAACAGTAATAATTCCTTTTGTATTGTTATCAAAACTATTAAATTATTATAAGACTACAATGACAAAATTATTAAATATTTTAGAAATTAAAAAAAAATATGATTATACAATTTCTTGTAACGTGGTTAAGGATATTTATAAAGAAACACAACACACGTTTCCAATAAAGATCGTTATCATTATTGTGTATAATATAAAAACGATGTAATTAGAAAAACTAATTTACCTTTTTTTAACAATTTTGACGATGACGAAAACTGCCTTTACGGCAATTCATATAGACTACATTTCAGTATAAAGTAACAATAATGTTTTAACGTTTAATAAACATCTTATTTGTAACAACAAGCTGACGGCATGGCGGGGAACATTTTTTGGTTCAGTTTTCTGCTTTCCAGTGATAGCGAATGCTCGTGGCGAGCATGAGCAGTGGTATTATCATCGCGAGCAAATCAATATTTCAAATCATAAACGAACGCGCGTGAATCGAGAAGTTCTAAGTTGACAAAGATTTTTATTTTCATCAGAATTGTTTATTAATGGGACGTTTAAATAAGAATGACCACGAGAACTATAAATTTGAGAAGTTATATTTTTATTTCAAGATAATACCATACAGTAGACATCGATTCGTAATAAGATACAGTATCGTTTGATAGTTACTATATACTGTTTTGTAATTTTAGTAAAATATCGCTTTAATTTTACTTTTAAAAACAACGTAATAGAATATATTTAATATATGTTAAAGAATACTTTCATTTTGTTAATGTTTTCGTTTATTAAATATAATACTATTGTTAATAGCGTTTAAGTTTCTTTTATATTTTTCTCTGCTGAAGCCATCATTTTCGAAAACTCCGAATTCGAATTGAATAGAAGTACAGACGGCGCATCAAATTCAATTATTTGACCATTTCTCATCACGATAACACGATTACATGAAACAACAGTCTTCAAACGATGGGCTATAATTAATATAGTACACTTTGAAAATTCGTTTTGTATTGTATTCTGTACAGCGGCTTCAGTTTCTGGATCAACAGCAGCCGTTGCTTCATCGAGTACCACTACCTGAAATTGTGTTATAAGTGATTAAATTAAATAGATGTTAATATACGAATTAGCACAAAGAATTTTCATCGACATCGTACTTTGGTATTACGCAAAAGTGCTCTTGATAAACAGAGTAATTGTCGCTCGCCAACGCTTAAGTTATTTCCTCCAATTTCAACAGACGAATCCAACTGTCCCAGCATAACTTGAACTTTTTCTTTTAATTGAGTTTTTTCTAAAACACTCCAGATTTCGGAATCGCTATATTGTTTAAAAGGATCTAAATTTGATCTGGAATATAATTACAGACATTAACAGATCTCTGATATTTCAATTTATTTGTTTTTAATTTGTGTTATGTACCTACCGTATGGTTCCGCTAAATAAAACAGGATCTTGAGGAATTATAGACAACTTACTCCTTAATAATTCTAATTGCACCTTTGCTATATCTACACCATCGATCTTAATCTTTCCTGCAGAGATTTCAACTAATCGGAATAAAGCAACGAGAAGAGAACTTTTTCCTGCTCCTGTTCTCCCGACAATACCTAAAATATATTTCATTTTACAAAAAATCATCGTACAATCACTAGCCGTAAATATACCAGATTATTATTACCTATATGCTCTCGGGGTTGAATAACGATCGAAATATTATCTAGTACAGGTGATAGTTCTTTCCTGTATTTTAATTGGACTTCGTGGAACTCCAATTTGCCATCAGTAGGCCATTGATCTGGAGGATTTATGGGATCTTCTGTTGAAGTTCCTTCTGTTTCCAAGTACTGTGCAACATACATGTAATTACTTTATAATCTAATTATCGATTATTGTTACAATATATAAGTGCTCTTTTTATTTACCTTCAAGTAATAGCTTATTCTTTCGACACTTATAAAACGAGTTTCTGTTTCAGCCATTAATCTTACAGTATACTGAAAAACGCCAGTCATTTGCATTGCGTATGCCATTGCTAAACCGGCAAGGGCTGGCGGTATTTGATTTCTAAGCACTATTACAAGAAATGCGGTAAAAGAAGAGGAAGCAATCGCCAAACCATCGAGTCTTACAGCGGACCATCTCATAATAGACTGACACAGGTAAAGACATAAATTGTTCAAGTCAAATAATTCCTCGAATCTGAAACAATAATTTATTATTATATTCTTATCACACTACGCGTACGGTACTTTAAAAAGCATACTTGTTTACGAATATTTTTTCCTTTTGGAATGCATGAATGGTATTTAAACCATGAATAGTGGTCGTAATAAAGCTCAAAACGGGAGATCGCGAAGTACTCTCCATTCGCTTGAAGTCTCTCATTGCTACTCTGAAAAATTTTGCCTTTTGCTATACTTGACGGTGACAAACATTATAAATTCTTACTTGAAAAAGTTAATCTCACCTGAAAATCTTGCTAATATAAAAAAAGATACCAGCAATAACAATTAGCGGTAAACAAAACCAAGGTATTATTGCACATATAAATATAATCGCAAAACTGCAGGTGAAAATATTCTGCACCATGTTCTCTACAGAAATTGGTATATAATTATCCACTGAAACAAAAATAAAGCAAAGAAATAAAATTACTATTACACTTGATACTTAAAATAACATTTAATAGATCTTACCCTCATCAACATCACGACTAAAAATGTTTTGTATTCTTCCAATTGGAGTAGTCTCGAAAAATGTTACAGTCGATTTAATCATTTTTTTAAAAACCTTGTTATGCAGCGTCGTTGAAGCATTTATCGTAGTGTACGTAATAACCAAGCCACGGAACAAACTTGTTAATAAAATTATTCCAATGCAGCCAGTATAAATGCTTTGATAGTACGAAAAGTTGGGATTGTCATTTATATTATTTGAAATTATAGTTTCGTTGGTATCGGGGTCGGTGATATTCTTAAAGAAAAAAGATTAATATAAAAATAAGAAAAATGTAAACTTTAACTAAAATATGAAAAATATTTACCCCACCGCCAGCTTTAATCCACGTAGCTATCCACCAAGAACTGAATGCAGCACTTCCGACGTTTAAAAAGAGGACAAAAAATACTAAAGCAGCTACGAGATAACCACCCGCGGATTTTACGTATACGTGATATGTATACCCTTTCACGGTACCTGTTTCACTCCTTTCTTGCGTAGTAAGGGATGCTCCTAAATGATAAACTTAGATTTAATATTTTCAAATTGATGAAGTAAATATTTTTAATACACACCACCCTCGCCTATTTTCTTTAATGCCTCAGTGCTGTCATCATTGTTTGCAGAGTTATATCCTGTTTGTTTCTTCAAGTCGGTGCTAAAATCTCTATTGCCTGTTTGAATCGGTGTTGTGTTTTCGCTAATTAAAATGAAATTAAGTATAGTTATTGGAATTAAAAAAAAAATTTTTTTTAAACAATGTATAAAATACGTACTTTGTTTTATCATTTTTCGTATTTAACAACGCACTGCTCACCATCGCAGCATATTCTTTATTTAATTGCATCAGTTCGTCGTGCGTACCATGTTCTACAATTCTACCTTTATGCATTAAGTAGATTTGATTACAGTGTTTCAGAAACTGCAATCAGAAAAAAATGTTATTTATAATTTAATATATTCATATATTTATTGAATGAATATAAATAAAACATACTTGAACCTGATGTGTTACAAACAGAACACATTTATCCTTGAGCGCTCCGAGTATTAAATTCTTAAAAATGTAAGAACCCACGTGTACATCGACTGCGCTCAATGGGTCATCCAAGAAATAAATATCGCTTGAAAAAAAAGTAATGTTTAAAAAGAAAAAAAAAAAAAAAAATTGGATATTTTACTTAAAAAAAAAAAAAAGTAAACTAATTCTCACCGATTAGCATAAAGAGCCCTAGCAAGAGCAACCCTTTGCTTTTGCCCACCGGACAAGTTTATACCTCTCTCTCCGATCTCGGTTTCGTCTCCACCCGGTAACATGTTCAGGTCTTCCTTTAGATTGCATACCGTTAATGCTTGATAGTATCGTTTAGCATCGAACTGATTTCCAAACAATATATTTTCTTTAAAGGTAGCATTAACGATCCATGCCTGCTGGCTAACATAAGCGCAAGAACCTTCTCTTAAAATATGGCCATTTATCATCTTTAACTGCCCCAGGGCAGCAAGTAAGAGACTAGATTTTCCACTTCCTACGTGACCACAAATTCCTATTAATCCACCTTTTGCTGCTCCGAACTTAATGTCAGAGAGTACTTCCACAGATTGTATTTCTTTGGAAGGTTCATTCAATTTTTCCAATTCCGCTTTACTTTTGGAATATGACACGATTTTCCTGTAAAAGAAAATGTATTATAATTTATATATGTATAAATTTTAACGAAACAATACAAAATGATAGTAAAACATTTCCGAATAAAAAAAAAAGCTTACTTTTCTTTAACATTTTTTGATTTTTTGGTGTGCAAAGTACGATTTTCGTAAATGAATGAACCATTAGCAATAGCTACGGCTTGTGATTTCACGATTGGTTTTGATACGTGACATGTGCGCTCTTCTAGAAGTAATACATTCTGCACAAATATTACTAATTATTAAAGGTATACATAAATGATTAATGCCATAAAAATAATTCACGACTATTTGTTAAATCTAATGGTTATAAATGCAGCTAAGCAATCAATTCTAATGACAAAACAGTGTTCACACAGCAAAAATTAAATTTATCATATTATTTCATGCAGTAATCGTAAGTAAAATGTGTATTTGGACGTGCACAGAAATTAAGGATTAGGGTAAAATCCATACATGCATAATATCATACTAAATTTAAAATAGTTTACCAAAGCGTTTCTGCATTACAATACGTTTCCTAAAAGAGTACCAAGAATTAAATAAACCATTTTACAAAGCATTGTGCATTTTTGTAACTACGATAAAAGCGACATTATGCTTTATCTACAGTGCAAATATTATTCGCAAGATAACCGATTTTGTTTATATCACCGTGATTAGTAATTATTATTAACAAATGTGAACAAAAATAAACACCTGTAATCTGTTGAATGTTATGCGTGACTCAGCAATATTAACTAATGCCACTTGTAAAAACATAAATGAAGAACGAAATTGTGAATTGAGTAAAGATACGAAAGGGAACACCTGGAAAAGTAAGATATAATTTAAAATAGCGATACTATAAATTATTTCTTGGTGAATTATTTCAAAACATATGCATTTTAATTGCGGGTAATCTTATCTTTGTTATCTTTTCTAGTATAATTTTTTTTGTATTAATACCACAAGGAGGAGTAAGAGAAAAAGCAATTATTTTGTATTTATTTACATACTATGCAGTACTTTCCCCTTTACGCTTGCAAGCTTTCAACCATTTACCAGTGACATTCAATGTCAGGTACATATTATTAAAAAAACAATTTCCGTGCAAATTATATATACATTTTCGGTCTGACTTTTTAATAATGTACGATTCATTTTTTATGTCACCTACACGAAAACTTGTTTGTTAATAATAAGTACGAAAAATCCATCCATTAAGTTGAAACTTAAATGTACCCTATACCAGGTTTTGTAAATAAATTGTAATTTAAACGTAAATTTTTGAAGACCTTGATTCTTCTAAGAGCAATACGAGCGTTGATAAAATGTCGTGTGGAATCCTTAAGGGAGGTGAGCGCCATTCTCAGCATATTTCCAAAAAATGTTGTAATTGGGAAAGCCTGCAATATACATCCCATTGAGCGCAACATTTGTTCTATGACCTTAAACATTCTGTTCAAAATAAATAATTCTGGCCATTCAAGTGTTTATTATACGGTATTTAAATTTTTACCGATTTATACAAAGTTAGTTTAGAATTACTTATTCTAATATTCCTCCGAAAAGATTTAAACAAGTAACTGTGCTTAATTTTTTCCTCGAATTCACGAATTAATGTGTACCTGAGCAACAGTTAAATTACTCCCTGAAGATAAATGAGCTAGAAAAGTAATAATTGCAGATATCACAGGTATAGCTGGTGTTAAAGAAATAGCAAGGCTTTGAAAATATACAGTCTTATGTAACCAGTATTCCTCCTTTTTTCGTATATCTGAAAAATTATTAACACGTTAAACAACAATGGAAAATGATGATATAGTACTATGTATCATGATTATTTAGTAAAAAAGAAGAAAAACAGTAGTCATACCAAGAAGCTTATGACTAAAGTATTCTTCCCATGAACACATTTTAATCAATTTTATACATTCTAAAATTTCATTCATTAATTTCACTCGTATGTCTGTAATGACAACTGTTTTGGAACGGAAATGTCCGATTATACGAGATATAAGATACTGTAAAAAAGACAAAAAAAAAAATCACACGATAAAATTTTAGATAAATGAAAGAGGGTTTGAAAATTTTATTAAAAAACTATGTTACTCACTTGACAAGGATAAAATACAAGGAAAGTAAATATTCCAAAAAGAGCGAATGGACTGAATACACATAGTATGTAGATTATACCACAGGTGATAATTATTGGACCACTAATTATCATGGGTCCATAAATGACTACATCGAAAATTCTTTGACTGTCATTAGTGAACAAATTAATCAACTAAAATTGCAAAACAGCGAATCAGCGAAATCAAATTAAATATAATAATATGATATATTTAGATCCTTACTTCTCCTGTACTTTTATTTTCAAGGCTATTCAGTCTAATGACTTTTTTGTATAAAAGAGTTGTACAAGCAGATTTTAATCTCAATGCTGTTCTAATATTTGTGTTCCAAGTCCAATTAAAAAATAGTATTCGTAAAACATCACAGCATGTCAATAACAGTGCCCACATTATGCCTGTCCATATATCTTCTTCTGGCGATTGAAGGTATTCTAATACTTTCTTCATCAATATCATCTAAAAATAATAAAAGTTTACGTAGTATTCTATATAAAACTTGCACTCTATATAAAACTAAAAAAAAAAGAATAAAACATACAGAACTTATAAACCCACAAATTGTAGAACAACTTAACAAAAACCAAGCTATACAAATTCTTGTTCTCACAAATCTCCAAGCCACGCTTGGAAATGATGCCAAATGTGGGCCATGTTTAGTTAACTCTTCTTGCCAAAGTACTTCCAATCTAAACATGAAATTTGCTTTGAATATAATAAAAAATGCCTTTATTATTAAATTACATTTAATATAATCAATTTTACCTGTGCGCATTATATTTGGAAGTCTCATAAGTAGAAATATATGGTATGTCAGTAATGTCAATACCCTTTTTATATGCTTTCCATATATATGGTGTTATCCACGTATAAAAAATGTATGAAAATAATCCAGCTTTATCTGCTGGCATACTTTCTTTGTCTCTAAAATACACAATAAAAATAGTACTTGAAACATAATTTTTGATCTTAAAAATGAATCTATTTTGATATATACTGTTTCTCATGGCGTATTGGTATAAGGTTTCTTAAAGCTGGATTATATCGACTCATGTCAGACTTTTTTATATATTCCACCGCTATTTTTGGCGAGCGTGAGTATGCACTAGGAAGTAAAAAATGCTGTCCTTCGTTAACATCACTGTGTCTGAAAAAAACATTAAAAAATACATCAATCGCGCGTTCATATTATGAAAAGTGACCAATCCGTAGTTTCATACCTTTGATGATTGATATATTGAGCTTCATTATCTTCACTTTGACTATTGGGAACAGTATTCCCTGTTCTATCTTCCATGACTCCTTTCTAACACTGCGCATTGATTACAAACAATTAAATACATAAATGATAAAAATATAATTATAGCTGAAATCAATTTAAATAACACAGTAAAAGCTACAAAACAGTTTCTCAAATTGCTGGATAATGTGTAAAATTGTTAATCAGGTTTGTTAAGTATATTTTGCTAGAGATAGTATAATGTTCTTAATCATACTCCATTTACTGAGCAATTAAAGTGAAAGTCACGTACAATCGCGTTGTATAATTGTGTTTTTATTTTACAATAAAATCTATAAGTTTGTTCTCGTTTAGATTTGGATGAAACATAAAACGAATAAATTTAGTTCGTTTATAATATTGCACGTATCTAACACGCGATAGTAAATTCGAAACTCAGTGAGTATTAGTGGGTATTTGAAAACTGATAAAAAATCTAATCTATTTCATCAATGTCAAGTAGTAAGACTGAACAAATATTGTTGTGGCTTTCAAATTTGCGCGTAAAATTCTGTCTTTTGTGATTTAATTACTTGTGTATATATATCGGTTTTAAAATCAGGTTAATTTAAAACCTTTGTCCAATACATAAAGTAACGGTACTTTTGATTCACGATTTGGAAAAGTTTATTTTGTGAAATGATTGAAAATGCAGAAACATAAGAAATATTTGTATGAAATAAGTATTTCATATTTTTTATACAAAAGTAAATACAGATTATGATAATGTGAATATGATAATGATAATGATTTTAGATGTTTATTTTCTTTTTTCTTTTCGTATTACAGTAAACATTTTTGTAGTATCGTTAAACATCTATAAAAATAATCAAACTAAATTTAAATAAATTAATTGAAGAATCTACTTTGTATCAGACACGAATCGAAATATAATAACGTAACTTACATTTATGTAAAAATAATATCGAATTATGCGTGGAATTATATTTTATTGTGTAAAATCTGATCTCGCAACATATTGAAGATGCATTTGTGCAAATCCTGTTGAATTACGTATTGCTCCATATACGTATTTATCCAACCACTTACGCATGTACAAGTTTAAATTGTTCGATATAACGAAGCATGCTAAGTGTACACAATGTATTCCTTTGTTTCACGGTCGTTTATATTCAGTATCTTAGGTGTAAAAAAAACTTAAAATGATTAATCCATCATTTATTCATAATTAAATTGAATTGAATTATATTCTGCGTACAAAAATTTGCAGTATGTAAAAAGTAAAAAAAGAAATAATAAAATAAGATGCGAAGAATTGAATTATTTTTTAACAGAACAAAAAAATTCTAACGATTATTAATACAAATATTAATAAAAATGTTGGCCACAAAATTGGTAAGGAGGACATAATATAATGAGGGGCCTTTAATTATGAAGATAATATTTATTGTTATGCTTTATAAAACACAGGTCACATCAAACATATGCCATTTCTATGAACTTCATGCACAAGATAATTTATAAGGATACATTTTACATTTTTTTTGTTTTTTTTTGTTTTTTAAATATAGACTTTTTTTCACGTACAAAATATAAGGTCCTAAACGAATACAAGCATTCCCGCATTGTTTACAACATTCATTTCCACAATGAAAGATAAGGAGTATTTTATCTCTTTTCACTTATGCATAGTGAGATATTACATATATCCTGTTGTAAGTCGATGTTTTTCACAGAAACATGTAAAGCTAGACACGTTTATAAGTGAAACTGACTCGTTCGAAAGCAGATATATTTTTTATAAATGCCGAAAGTGGACTGAAGTCCGACAAGATTTAATACACGTTGAATTATTTAACGCATTCTTTCATTTTTTCACAAATATGTATATATATATCATTAAACGAGACCATGTTCGAAACATCTCGTGTATTATTTAGAATAGTCATATTTGATTAACATAAACTATGTAAATGTAACTGTGAATTATTATTTAGATAAATATATTACAGTATGAATTGAAATCGTTAGAGTGTTTCCGTTTCGATATAAACTAATTATATCCTCGTTGGATTGCAAACATTACTTCTATCTTTGTCGATAAGTTGGTGTCGAAGCTGTTACGTAATTTATAAATATGCTCATCTCTTAATATTATAATTTGGAACACTTTTGTGAGTTCTTAATGAAATAGCGAATGTACAATACGTCAGAACAGTATTATAATAGAAAAAAAGTAACGAACATTTGTAACTTTGATTGTTACGATATAACGGAATTACATCAATTGTTTTGAAAAATATAAATTGTCTTTTATAATTATTTTAATTTATAACTGAACTACAAGTTACATCAATGGTTTGAAAAATGATGTATAACATAGTGTTCAATATTTTCACTGAACACTATGAAAAAAAAAAAAAAAAAAATATATATATATGTATAATGAATTCTGGTTAACTAAATTCATCCCTTAAAGAAAAGTACGTAACTTACTAATATTCACTGATGTTATATTAGTATTAAAAAAACTGAACATAAGTTTTTGCGAACCATTTATGGTTACGTATGTAATTCATAAAACATAGTGGAACAGCAATAATCAATGTCCAACAAAACGTAATACGAAAACGAAAATTCATTGTGATTTAATTATAATTCAGTGTATTAAAAGTTTGATTTCCGAAACGTTTTATCGTCGGTAGCGTAAGAAACGCGACATCCGGCCTCAAAAACTATTATAATTACTTCCTCCTAGCTGAGAGCTGAAGCCTCTATTTGGAGAATATCCAGGCCTGAAGTTATTGCCCAAACCTAGCAATATAAATATTAAATTAATATTCGCTTAATATCGTTAACGCACGGAGGCATATTGTTAAATAATTAACAAATAATAAAAGTACCTCCACAGAAATTTCCAATACCACCCAGTGACATTCCACTTGAACCACCAGTCGAATTTAGGAATAACTCAATGTACCTATGAGACATATGACTTTTGTCCTGTAATAACATTATAGTAATAAATATATCATACTTAAAAATTACAATGTTAATCAAATTTATATTTATTCAACAAACCTTGGACATAGCTTTGACAGCTTCTTCGTGAGTTGCAAACTCAACATCTGCTTCTCCAGAAGGACGTCCGCCATTTTCAAGAATAATTCGAACGTTTACTGGTTCGATAGGTCTAAAGAACTGGAATTACACGATAAAATCTTTATAGTAAAAACAACACAATGAAATGTAATATATCTATTCCATTCACTTGGAAACTTACATCAGCTATATCTTGTTCGGTAGCTTTGAATGGTAATCCGCGCATGTGTATACTATGGATGCCGGAATTACCACCCCATGTATCACCGCTGCCTCTAAAGTTTCCACCCTTCATGTCTAAACCTCCTCGCATTCCCATATTTCCTCCGCGCGTATCAAAGTTATTACCGCTTCCCCATGGACCACCATCGAAGTCTAAAAATATGTTAAACAATGATAAGAAATATTATAAAAAAATGTTCGTTGTACGTCTTAACGTATATTTTAAATATTTAATGAATCCGTAGTACCTCTATTTCTAGAACCTCTGCTATTATTACTGAAACGATTCATCCCACCAAAGCGGGCACCACGGTCATAGGGAGCAGGTCTCTGATTAAAGCCACCCATTGGACCACCCCGCATTTTTGGTCCGATGCTAGCGCGTACTTCTGACAAACTGCTTCGGAAGATTTCGATGTATCTGTTAAGATTGATATTAACTATTAATATCGTCGTATGAATTATTATTGCCGCTCATATAGTCGGCTGCCTTTTTGTATAAGAGAGAATTCGATGCAAAAATATTAATGAGCACAAAATTTCGGACTTTTTAACGAAGAGAGATACAAATAAGAAATACGAATATCCAAAATACACCTTTTGTGTGTAATAAAATTAATCGATTATCGTTCCGATACAGAAACAAAAAAAAAGAAAAAAAAAAAAAAAGAAAAAAAAAAGGAAAAAAATGATAAGTGATTCGAAGAAAAATCCATACTGAGAATTTTGTAATGGATTAACTGTTCATACTACACCTCCGAATATTTATTAAACCTTTGTGTAGATACCCTCCCTCGGTGACATTGCACTCTGATGTATCTTATGTCACCCTAGCCATTGAGATGCTGATGATCCTCAGGTATATGACAATTACAATTGCACTTTATGCAATTCGAAAGAGAAAGAATAAAAAATAAACGATAGGCAAGTATCGAGAAGCGATACGATGAAAAGAAAATATATTTAATTTGAAGTTAGCGCATCTGGTCGTACTACCATGACAATAAATATTTCCGTGCAATTAACGAGCTGTAGGTATTATAGTGATCTTATAAAAGAAAAATTGTGCAAAGCCTTTGATCTCAAATTATTATACTGTTTTGCATAAAACGTACAATTGTGCAATTGTCAAACAGGTGTGCCAAATTAGATCGATGATTACTACCTCTGTAGCGCCCACCCATCCTGGGTTAGCCCTACCCACCTCCCATGGGGTTTGGTGACGATGTAAGGGGGTACCTCCCGCCCGGCACCCACCCATAGGTTTCAGTTGGGCCAACAGTACTTTCGCTTACGTACGACTAACTTTCGTTTATTTGTGTTCGGAGAGAAGCAGTTTCTTTATGTTCTTTTTACAGTGGTACATAAATGAAATGATTAATGCAATTAATGCATACGTGCAGTTATTAAATACATTTTAATTGTACAATTAAAAATAGATTAATCATATAAATTAATGTTTTATTTTTTTTTTT
>SMSQ01019709.1:0-19099 GCA_019453375.1 Ctenoplectra terminalis | reverse complement strand
TTTTTTTTTCTTTTTGTCTCTTCAGAACGACTTTTCCCTTTTTCTCTGCTCTCGTCCGAACGACTCGGGCTGCTTCAGACTATATACTCTTGCCTCATACATCGTGAGAATAAAATAAAAAAATAGAAGCACGCTGTTGTGGGATTTTATGTTTAGAAAACTAAAAGCCAAGCGTTATTTTTCGTAATAATTATCGTTTCTTCTCTTTCTCTTTTTTTTCAAAAGATAATTCTATTTACTTTATTAAAATTATTAAGAAAATTTATTGAACGTTGAATTAACTTATATTTTGTCTAAATTATATTGCAATTAAAATGATTTAAATTTAATCAAATTATTTGGAATCGTAATTTGAATTTTTAAATCATTTTAATTATTAAAATTGTTTCGATAATGTTTGGTGATTTAATTACGTTTAAATAATTTTTTGAAGTTATTTACAAATTAAAGTATAAAGGTTAACCTTTCTTTTGCAGCAAATGAAAATATTTAATGAATTTTAACGAGGTTAATTGCAATTAAAAATCGCAAGAACCAATTCTGAAGCAAATTATCAAGTGTTAATTAACATCAGTAAGAAGTAGTTTTGCGTAACTACTGTTTTACATAACAAAACACAAACGCTGTTCCATTTTCTGTTTTACTTTAAAATACTATGTTTCAGAGAGAATACCGTATATGCTGTTACAAGACCCAAGGAATTCGTTTCGAGTTAATTAACTTCATAGCTACTGGCGTGCTCGTAGTTTCATCCTTGCAAAACAAAGCTTGAATATTACGTAATTATTAACACGTTTTAAAAACACAACATAGAAATCTAAAAAATAAGATAAAATAATAACCCGGTACAATCTGAACACTAAACCTACCGACGATTAAACTATACCTGCTTGTATCAAAGAAATTACAATAATAGATACTTGGAAAAATACACAATGCTAGAGAAACAAATCTTTGACCATATATTGGGTTGTTCGGAAAATAATTTCGTTCTTTTTTTGTGAAAATGATAGACAATTTTCGTATAATGAACAAATATTGGCCATTCTGGTCCAGCACCTTTCGCCATCTTTCGTGTTGTTGTTCGCCGGTTTGCATCAACTAATGCCTTTATCTTGTCTTTATCAGCTTCAACCGGCCTTCCAGAACGTGGTGCATCTTCGACATCAAAATTTGCGGATCGAAATTTTGCAAACCAGTTCTGCCACTGGCGTACTGTCAACGCATCTTTTCCATACACATCGGTTAATTTCTTTCTGGCTTGAACACCATTTATACGTTTTCAATGATAAAAAAGTAAAATATGACGGAAATGCTGCTTATTGCTCTCCATATTTAAAAGGGCGCCAACCAAAAACTACTGCCTAGAATCAAATGGACTTTTTCACGCACAAATCTTGCTACATCAGCTCTCAAAACATATACTGATTATGCGGCTTAAGTGTGAAGTTGGGTGCAAAAAAATACAATTAAATCCTCTTACGGGAAAAAACGAAATTACTTTCCGAACAACCCAATATATCACGGAAAATCACAAAAAAATATTCAAAAGTGTACCGTTAATAATTTATAAAATTTGGAAAAGAAATTACGAAACGATCATTTGACCGCTTTGGTAGGTTTAGTGTTAAAAAACAAATTTCTATGGAAGCATTGGCTCTCCGCAAACTTTGTCGTGTAAATTAATCGTAGATACACAGCGACGGTACAGTATTTCAATTCTTGCGAAAATGGAAAGCGTAGTGTTAAAAATTCATGCTTTCGTGTTTTACGAATTTAACTTCCGGAACGCAGCGAGAAATGTAACAGAACGCATTTGTAGTGTCTGTAGAGATCTTTCTGTTGTTAAAAAGAGAGCGTAACAGACTGGTTCGAGTTTATTCGGAGCTTGTAAAAATTTCAAACGATAACGAGATGAAAACAGCGGTTAATTTATTTTTCGTAATCAGAACTCGAGATTTTTGTACCAATCGAATGTACAAGTTTAAAAAACATTGGAGAAGAGCTACAGAAATTAATAATGTTTCGGGCGTACGAAAGGTGTTTGTTGTTGAACCTATGTGCAACCGTACTCTCGTGAGCGTACTGACGTTGCATCAATGTTAAATTAATTACAATGGAGTCTATTTTTATTTGAGACGCGGAAGAATTCAGAAACTCACTGATCAAACTTAATAAACTGATTTATTTGGTTTGCACTACAGTAAAAGATATAGTATATACGATACTAATCTGAAGAAAAAAAAATAAGGGTTAAGTAACGTGTTGGATGACCAACCTACGCATACACGCCGAATCATGCTAAACAGATAACTAACAAGGAAAGATATCGAATTATCCGTCTCCAATTTTGATGAAACTTGGTAGATATTGTAGTGTCGTAGTTTTAAGAACTCATAGTTTATGGAAGGCAATAAAGGCGCAACGGGACAGGGACCGGACCCAACGGACGGACGATGGGTCGAGGCGGAGGGAGAGTTGGACCGAAGGGAAAGCAGGGTTGAACGGGGAGAATTGGAGAAAGCGTAGGACAGTGTTGACGAGAGAGTTGAACGGAACGTGGGAGTGTGTTGAACGTAGAGTAGAGTAAGAAAGAGTTGAACGTAGGTGGGACAGTGTTGAACCGAGAGTAGAACAGAGTGCTGAGAGAACGTCAAATGAGAGTGTTGCGTAATTAAGGAATTATTGTAATATTAATAGTCTATTATCGCGCGTCACAATCACTTACCAATACTCAATTCTTAATAATTAAATATTTATAAACTATATTTAAGTAAAAAACTCTATAATATATTAACCTGTTAACCGGGTTATTTTTCGATCAGAAGCTCGTTCATACTTTGAGTTTAAAATTAATAGAAAATAATACATTTTAATTGGGTCAATTTTAATCATTGCAAATGTAAGTCTAATGTAACAGGTTTTTTTTAATATAAATATAACGATGCATTCAAAAGTAAATCAATGTGAAAATAAATGATTACATCCAAAATATAGGCAGTCCGCGTGACGAGTTTACTCGTCTTACCCGGTAACAAGTTACGCGGGTGAAAATAAGGGACACGTATTTTTTTTATAGCTGCCCAATCGCAAGTTTAGGAAGTGAAATGACCGCTTGAAGTTTCAGCAGAAAAATGCTATCTCGAAAACTATCATAGATATAAAAAATCTTTAGCGTATTATATGAAAATAATAACTCGGATTCGCACGGTTTGCGTATTATAACAAAATTTACAAAACTGTAGGAGGCAAATCTATCATATTATATATCAATGGATTTAAAAAAAAATTTTTTATCTTTTTTGTCATTATATAAATTTTTGTATCTCTTAAAATAATGTAACAATAAATTTTTTTGTTACAAACAATTTACTTATTACAAAATCTGTGACCGCTATTTGGTTTACTTTAAGAAACCAAGAAACTTTTCCCTAAGAAGTTTTCTTATATGTATGATAGTTTTCGAGATAGCATTTTTTTGCAAAAACTTCAAGAGGTCATGTCACTTCGTAAACTTGCGATTGGGCAGTTGTAAAAAAATACGTGTTCCTTATTTTCACCTGCTTAACCCTTTGACTACGGCAGACTTTGGCACGCACTGGCCGTACGGTACGAATTCACTCGCGACGTCCACTGGGTACAGCGAAATTTTTCGTTAGACATGCATTTCTGAGCAAGTATATTAAAATATTCAAAATTCTGAAAAATTTTAAAACTGACGAAACAAACGAAATTTTATTTGGACGCCAATTGGCGCCAACAGTACCGGGAAGTCAACATGTGTCGGACGCCAATAGGCGTCAACAGTAGTCAAAGTGTTAATGTATCCATGTAGGGCCACTACTATCCTGTCTATACCACGCAAATTCCGGATATAAGACGATGCGCGCCCATAGAACAGATCCTTTTTTTTGTACCATTCTTTGCGGGTGTTGACTCCCACAGTGTTCGTGGAGTCGATTATATAGCATCAAAGATGCCAACACGATTTATAACAATAATATAAATAATATATTTAATTCAGATAATATAAGTTCACAGTGTAATAGTTCACAATAGTTCTGAGAGTTGATGCAGCTGATTGCTGATGAAGTTCTAGTACAATTCTTGTTCAATGCTAATACAGTTCTTATGCAGTTCTAAACGAGTTCAATTCTCATTCCGTTCTAACTTAATCGTAACAGTGACATTCCTTAAATATTAGACACCCTTGTTAGGCGTGTCGTCGCCAAGAGGGTGGGAGGCATGCTATGTCCAATCAGTTGAAAATTCTGGTGTCAAGAGAGCTGGTCAATGTGACGCCCTCAGAGTTCGTGTGTCAGTCCCAAGTCAGGTAGGTGCAGATGTGACGGTGTCAGAAGGTCGCAGCTGAAGTACACGTGCGTCAGTTCTTGGTGAGTATTTAGGGTACGGCACTTTGCTATTGAGCAGAAATCGACAAACACCGAAATATTCGCCAGTTTCTAGGTCGTAAACTAATAACATGCCAGATGTGAAAATGACCGTTCTCAAAAATAACTAGAGTACGTCCGTATCATAAATTAAGTCGTTAGCCGTCCTTAACAGTGGGCGTCGACAGTAGATCATATTCTTGTGTCACAAAACGAAGCGTTGGAGCTACATCTGAGGTCCGAGCTAATTGAGCGTCCAAAATAAATTATTTTCGGTATTATACGGCTCTATATATATCTCTCTTTCACCCGGATCCCAACAAACGTTACATTTCATGAAAGTTCAAACTCCTTCAATTTTGTACCACAAATACGCAGCAACTTTTTCCGATACCTAGTAGAGTAGCACTTCAACTTTTCACAATAGTCCTGTGAAACTTAAAAAAAGGTTAAGAGTGCAGAGTTAAATATTAAAAACAAAAATGAAACGATATTTCACAGCGTCAAATAATAACAGGTCGTCCAGTTATTTATTCTGCAGTACAATTTTAAGCTCTGTAAATTGAGCGGACGCTAAATCTGTTATGAGTTATATTTGCTCCGCTTTGTATCAAATATTTATAGTTACAGTTTACGCGAGATTAAAAACAGCTAATTAATCAGGTTTCCGCCGTGTTTGCGTAACAGTGAGTTATTCGTTGTTTGTTTATAAGTTTGGGATGACAGTTTGATTAATCAGTTAATTAAACAAGTTTAATTAATTAGTAACGTTGGCGCGAAATATCAGCGAAATTTTCATTAGATCGGTTCCAATTTTCCTAGCACCACCACAGCTGGCATCAATTCGATACGCGACGTTGCTTGTATTAAGAAATATGAGGCGGCGACGAAAGGTCGTCCGTATACATGGCTGCTACGTAATGAAACGATACGCGTGTGTACAGTCTCGTTCATAAGTCATCGGACGGGGAACGGTAATTATATACAGTAAATAAATTATTAGTAAAATTATTAAGACGATTGTTGGAAACGAAAACAATGAGAGGGAAGAATCCGTACATGACAAAGGGAGGCTCCCACTGTTGCGACGCGCAACACACGGCAAGGGGACATTCGTGGGCCTTTCGGAATTTCCCGGCAATCATCGTACCCCTGCGTATTGGAAATTCAGAAATCGTTCAAGACAGCAGGCAATTTGCGAAGCCATCAATCACCATAGAGTCAATCGCGAAAGAATAGTTTTTCGTAGCCCATCGCTACATCTGGGTGCCAGAGATGTCCCGTTAGATCTTTCGAGCCCGTAACTTCGAAACATGTTTGTTCAAGATTGAAGCGCTTCGCAAGTTTATTACCTGCCGCGTCTAGGGTCTGAGACACCCGGATATTCGTGCACATGGCACTCGTAGGTAGCTTCACTACCTGCGAGCGTCCGACAGCCAAGGGGTGGTCACCTCCTTCTACGTATTTTTTCTACCAATTAAAACTACGACCACCTCCTTCGGTTCATCGCAAAATGACGTTAGCCAATCCGCGTGTCTCAACCCCCGAAAACTCTCGAAGCGTCGTGAGAGACGACGTCTCAATCGGGAAGGAAGAGCAGAAGACAGTCAAACACAGATCGCAGAAAACAGTCAAACACGAGATCACATCAGACAGTCATCAAGAAATCACAAGAACACAAACATCACAAGAACACATCAGACCAACAACACGAGAACACGATTATTATAACACGGAAGAACACGAAAATCACGATTGACCACAACATTCAACAAACAGGAGACTTCGATTCTACGACGAGGTTCTCCAACATTCTTCTCAACGAGGCCCGAGACCGTTAATTTAGTTTAGGGCCAGAGCGTCGACGGCACGCTCAACACCCACAAATAATCTCGGAACGAGCCGCGCGAAAGCTCCAACGACTGTTTTACAACGGGGCCTGACAGAAAACAGACGGGCCGTCGGCTCTCGGCAACACCAGCCCATCTTTGGGGAAAAACGGCCTGAGGTCGCTCACCATTCGATCACCGTGCCGAACAGTCGACCGCCAAACGTTTTCATTCGTGGAGGTTTTCATACGCGTGTTTAGCCTCGTACAGACTTGATTTATACATCCGCAGGACTTTGCTGTTTATTATTTAATGCTTTCTTGTATTCTGTAGGGTTTGTATTTACGATAATTAATAAATTACAAAGTAACCGCCAAACAGAATTCGATATCGATATTCGGAAGCTGCGGGTTTAACTACCAGTCCGAAGACGATTCGACAAATTCTGAGGATTTTGGGAAAACAGCGTATACGATATAAGTTTGGAACAAAGAAGAGAAAAGGTTATTTTAAGTCCAGTGGTCGATAAGGAATGAGATAGACTCGAAGTTCGTGAATGAGTAACAGCAAGGGATGAAGTCATTGGTTATCGAAGCAGAAATTTGGAATTCTTAAAGAAAGGAGCCTAACGTTTAAACCTAATACTTAACCCTCTATAGCCCGAATTTTGTGTACTTGTCAGAAAAAAAATTATGATTGTTCACAGTTTTTCGCTTTGATTCGAAAATTTTTAAACTAATAATTGATATAGATGGATCGTGGTGTCGCTACGGTAATACAGTAATCAAAATTAATAGTACAGGGATAACTCGATAAAATAAATTTTTTTAAAATATAGATACATTAGTTTGTAACTTTTGAGTCATACGGTGCCATAGAGGGTTAACACTAGAACTACCGACGATTAAAGTAGAGTTATTTGTACCAAAGAAATCAAAATGATAGCTATTTCGAAATATACCTATAATAAAGGTAACAATTCTTTATGCATATCTTTTACAAAAAATTGCGGAAAATCCTCAAAAATTCATTATTGTAAATTTCTAAAATTTCTATAAGAAATTATGAACAAGTCATTTTGACTTGTTCGGTAGTTCTAGTGTTAACTACGATCTTGGCCGCAATTTAGCTAGTCATAGCTGTAAGAAAAAAAGGGTCGACCGATTGGCGTTCCTCTCGAATCTTTACGTATATTTTTCACAGAAAATTACGAAAAATTGCCTAAATTGAATCGTTGCAAATTTATAGAATTTCCAGTACCATAGGAACAATATTTCTAAGCGCCTTTAGGCGCCCGCAGCATCGCAAGCGCAACTTTTCTAAGCGCCTTTAGGCGTGAACAGTGGTCAAAGAGTTAAATCAAAATTCCATAAAAATCGACGTGTATCGACTCTAACATTCCTTGTTAGAATGAAGAGAAATCAATTTTTCCTTTACCGCGATTATTTGAATGGCGAGAGAATGGGAGATCGAATCGTAACGCGTGAGTCTGGAAATGAGCGTGATTGGCAGGATGTATGAGGTAAGAGAAGAAAGAGCGAGCGTGTGTAAGGAGAGTATGAAAAGGTACGGTGGAACGGAAATAGAAACGGAAGCGAACGGGAGCGAGTGTGTATTCGTAAAGCGTGATTGATTAGGATAGACTGAGATATTGTGGAAAATAAAGAGCAGAGAATTAGACCCTTCGGCCTTTCGTTCTATCTTTAACCTCGCGTCGACAATTAGGTCATTGGCAAGGATTACAGTAACGCATGGTTAACACTGAAACCACCAAAGCGGTAAAAAATTACAATTTTATAAATTTAGAGTGATCCAATTTGGGCGATTTTTTCATGATTTTCTGTTAAAAATGTAAATAAACATTTGAGAGAAAGGCCAATCGGTCGACTCTTTTATTCTTGCAGCTAAGATTGGATAAAATTGCGTCCGAGGTCACAGTTGAGTACAGGTAGTCCTCCTACAACACGGCATCGTATAACACGGTTTCGGTATAACACGATTCATAAATTGCAGGAACCCTCATACAACGCGGTTTCGCTCTAACACGATAAGAAAATTGGAAAAACCTTTGTACAACACTGTACGTCTATAGCCGCGGCGAGGCTTGTCGTCTTAAAGATACAGTTTTGCGAAAAGTATTTCCTTTTAACTCCGTGGCCTTAAAACAAAAGTGTCTCACGCTTGTACATACATTTATATTTTTAATAAAAATTAAGTTATTTATGTAGAATTTTAAAAAATATTTGTTTTTAATAAGTTTTTGAAACGTAATCCCCCCCCCTCCCTCTTTTTGTACTGGCTCTGGGTCTCATACAACACGCATTTTCTAGGATCCAATCTACCGTGTTATAGGAGGGTTACCTGTATTAGTTTTAAACATCCGGCTCCTTTCTTTAAAAATTCCAAATTTCTCCTTCGATAACCAATGACTTCGTCCCTTTTTAGACCTATCATTTTTATTTCTTGGAGTACAATTGGTACTAATTTAAACGTCGGTAGTTTTAGTGTCAAATTTAAATTAAAAGATTTTAATGTAATTCTGAATGTACCATTGACGCGTGGACGGAAGTAATATGTCAAAATTTTTTAACACGTTCAGTGCCAACTACGAGATACCTCGTTGTGTACCGCGAACACCAACCACGATATATCTCGTAATATTTTTTCGTTCTTCAAATCGTTATAAATATCTCTTCGAGATTATATTTGCAATTATAAATATTCAATTTAAAAATGTTCTGTTATTTTCTTTAACCCTTTGACTACTGTGGGCGCCTAAAGGCGCTTAGAAATTTGTGCTTGTGACACTGTGGGCGCGTAAAGGCGCCCGACGTAGTTTGGCCTTCTCACACGAAGGACACCTATAGACACCCTGAAAATTTAAGCTTAACGTTAATGTTAAATTTTTAATATGTATTATAATATATTTAATATTATAATATATTTAATATGTATTGTAATATTATAATATTATAATATATTTAATATGTATTGTAATATTATAATATAATTCGGCGCAGAATACAAAGAAATAAATAATATTGTTTCAATGTAGTGAAATTCAGTTTTTTCATCATTGAAATATATTTTCCCAAAAATATACCCCTAACAAAAAATTTCGCTATTCTCGGCGTACGTCCTAACTGAATTCCTACCGTGTGATACGGCCGGCGAGTCTCAAAGTCTGCCGTAGTCAAAGGGTTAAACAACTTGCAACACCCAACATAGAATTTGCTTAATTTTCTTGGCAGTCAACGTGTTAAATTGGCACACATATTTCACGCTAGATATATACTCATCGGAAGCTCGATACTATCAATTGATAAAAAAAATAAATAAATAAATAAAATGCAGATAGAAAGTGTCGAATGGAAAAAATTAAGCTACGATTTCCCTGGTCTCGTATTTTAACAGTCCTTCACGCGAATGCAGATTAACAATCAAGGAAATGAATTCGAACGGATGTGGTTACGTGTATCGTGAGCTCAGAGTTCGTCAAATGCCGCGCGAATTTATAGGAACACGATGGTTGTTCAAACGAGTTCGACTTTCCGTTCGAGTTCACGCGAACTGCTGCAATGGATATTGAAAAATTAATCGAGTTAGTGTTTAAAAATCAATACATTTGAGTATTTAAAGATACGTTCTTCTGTTCGATTAAAAGCACAGTAGAACGTATCAGGGGACAATCTGAAATTTATTAACGCGTTGAGAACCGATCACGAGATATCTCGTATTTCGTTTCTTTTTTATAAAAGTGAAGAGCAATTATAAATAGAAAATTACGTTTGAAAACGACCACTTCGGCAGAAAATGGAAACGAAGATTCGTATTTACCGTAGGTATAATTGTTTTTTAAAAGCGTGCCAGTAAAAATTTTATTGCAGTATAATAATATATGTGGGGAGCTAGACGAATATGAGAGAGAGAGAGAGAGAAAGAGAATGCGCGGAGAGATGAGTGAGCCAGCGGAGGAATGGTAAAAACAAAGGATGATCGGCGTGGCGTGACTCGAAGAGAAGTGTGGCTGAGCGGCAGTTTGCGTCCAGCCTCGAAAGAAATCATTCACTGTAATCATACACTCGAATATATTTTTATTAACATTAATTACTGCCGTGCCCTCGCAATTTATCCTGCCATCAGGGTTCCCCTTCCGAGATATCCTGTAGGAAGACTCGGACAATAGGCGGATCCCACATATATTGTAAAGTAAAAAATATTATGCATCCAATACTTGTTAATAAAACGTAAGAAACTTTTATGACAAGCTAACGTATTATTTGATTTAAACATACAAGCTTAGTTTGAGTTGTACACAGTTCCTTCGGTATATCGTTTCTCGTTACGATAACGAACTACCACGAGTTTACGAGCCAGCTGCTATTTTTGAAGATTTGACTATTTTTCCCTTTTCAGCATGCTATTAACTTAACACTTTGCTGACCGGCGACGAGTTAACTCGTCTCTTCATACCCAAACGTTGGTGACCGGTGACGAGTTAACTCGTCTTTTCGAACCTAAACGATAAAACAGCTATTCAAACAAGATACTACACAATAAAAAAACCTAATATCACAAATTACCATTAAAGTATATTTATTTCTACCGCAGTAATCGAAGCGGAAGGTGTATAAAATAATACGTAATGGAATCGAGACGAAGGTTTATTTATATTTATAAGAGGAAATCACGAAAAATCGCCCCGAAGACACCGTAATTAATTTATAGAATTTCTATTAAAAATTACGAATGGGTCATTTTGACTACTTTGGTAGTTCTAGTGTTAAAGATGCTAAGCGGAAGTTGTCGGATAATCACACAGGTCATTAAATGAATATATCCGGCGCTTGTACCGAAAGTGTCAAACGAGTATTAATCACAAATCTCCAATAAAAAGTTAACTTTCTACGTTCTGCCTATTATTTTTCCAACATATAAAAAGAAAGTGTAGTGTCGTAGTTTTAAGGACTTGTAGTTTATGGAGGGCAATAAATGCGTAACGGACGGACGATGGGTCAAGGCGTAGGGAGAGTTGGACAGAACGTACAGTAGAGTAGAACAGAGTCGAATCGAGAGTTGAAGAGAGTGTCGAGAGAGCGTGCAGAGGGTTGAATAGAGTTGAACAGAGTGTAGTTAAAGAATTAGTGTAAGACAGATTGTATATTATTGCGCGTCATAGTCGCTCGCCGAAACTTTATTCCTATCAATTAAACGTTTATAAACTATATATTTAAATAAAAACTCTGTAAAAGTGATCCGATTCGCCACCGTCTACTCTGTTCCGGAGCCATGGTGTACGGAGCAGTCCAGGTTATCCGGAGAATAGTTAACAAGCAACTGATTAACGCTAGAGCCACCGACCATTAAAGTATACTTATTTCTACCGAAGTAATCGAAGCGGAAGGTGTATAAAATAATATATAATGCAATCGAGACGAAGGTTTATTTATATTTTTAAGAGAAAATCGCGGAAAATCTCCCCAAAGGCACCGTAATTAATTTATAGAATTTCTATTAAAAATAACGAATGGGTCATTTTGACCACTTTGATAGTTCTAGTGTTAAAGGTGCTAAGCGGAAGTCGTCATTAAATGAATACCAAATATATCCGGCGCTCGTACCGAAAGTGTCAAACGAGTATCAATCACAAATCTCCAATAAAAAGTTAACTTTCTACATTCTGCCTATTACTTTTCCAACATATAAAAAGAAAGTGATCCGATTCGCCACGGTGCACGGAGCAGTCAAGGTTATCCAGAGAATAGTTAACAAGCGGCTGATTAATGCTAGAACTACCGACCATTAAAGTATACTTATTTCTACCGAAGTAATCGAAGCGGAAGGTGTATAAAATAATATGTAATGGAATCGAGACGAAGGTTTATTTATATTTTTAAGAGAAAATCACGGAAAATCGCCCCAAAGACACCGTAATTAAAGACACTTTGGTAGTTCTAGTGTTAAAGATGCTAAGCGGAAGTCGTCCGATAATCACACAGGTCATTAAATGAATACCGAGTATATTCAACACTCGTACCGAAAGTGTCAAACGAGTATTAATCACAAATCTCTAATAAAAAGTTAACTTTCTACATCCTGCCTATTATTTTTCCGACATATAAAAAGAAAATGAACCGATTCGCCACGGTCTACCTTGCTCACGAGCCACGGTGCACGGAGCAGTCCAGGTAATCCGGAGAATAGTTAACAAGCGGCTGATTAAAGGTGCTAAGCGGAAGTCGTCGGATAATCCGTCGTTATTAAACGAGGTCCCCGAGAGAAATCGAGGGCTCGTTACGCCACGACTCTTATCCGCGCAGCCAGTCCGAGCGGCTAATTCCGCGGACAGGAACAAATTATTGACCTGCCGGCGAGAGAGCAGCCCTGATGATTCTCGTAGCCCTGTAGGTGTCGGACCTGATAAAGAGATCAGCGTCAGCGTGGATGCTGCGCGCCGCTTTCGCGGGATAAGCTCCCACGAGAAGCTTATTTTTAGCTCGAAACAAAATCGATTTATCCCTTCTGATGCTATGCCGGCTCCCGCTATGCTGGCGTGGCCTCTCAGGTCGGCGTTGCACACGAAGTAACGAGCGAACCGAGAGAAACCAGAAGGAACAAAAGAAATGCAGAATCGCGGGCAGAGCGCATGAAAAATAAAGTGGGCGGAATGCGGAGGGAAAGTTGAGAAAGGAAATGGTAAAAGAGAGAAAAGAAACGGTGGACGAGGGGAAATGAAACGAGCTGTTTTAGGAGCATACCGTAGCGCGATGAAGACAAAACTTTATTGAGAATATAGACTCGAGGATCTGTCCTGCGAGAGCCGTCGCGCCCCAATTTTATAGCAGCACCGTTGCATCTCAGAGACCAGGATTAGGCGTGCAAATTAATTCTCCGGCTTAATCCACAATCGATCCCAACTTCGGTTTAAATTCAAATAGCTCGCCGCTGGTAAATGAGTTTTATAGCGCTGACTTTAAGTTGTAAAATGCGATATACAGGGTGTCACCTGTTACGTTACTCGCGATTTTGCAGCCGTCTGACAGAAAAAAGTTCGGAACAAGAGTTGCAGGGTATGAAGTGCAGGATAGATATGAGTAAAAAAATTTTACAACGGTTTGTTTTTGTGGCGAAGTTGTGGTCAGCTTGGGTTTTACAAATAGGGCCATATATGTTTTTTGTTTTTCATATTTAGAGGACATTGAACAAACAGGCCCATATATTTTTTCTTGTTTTCTCATATTTAGAAGACATCGAGGCGAATTCAAAACACGTGTTTCGTGATATTTTTATTCACGTGTTACTTGATTTACAGAAGTGGAAATGTGAAATATTTAGCTGTTCGTCGTATTTAACTGGGACGGTGTAAACATTATTTGACGCCGAAGAGATTACATAAACACGCGACTGAAACATAAGAAAAACGCACTTTGTTTAATTACGCGTTCGAAACGCATTCCACCTTCCGTGACGCAATATTTTGCTGTTTTATAGAAGCTTGAATATGTTGCTGCAGTTAGACTTGCTGGATCTACAGCTCTGCACGCTGAGATGATTCTTTCTTGCAGTTCTTCAATATTGTTAATTGCTGAGCGATATATCACGGACTGTAAATGTCCGTATAAAAAAGAATCAAATGGAGATAAGTTCGTGGAACATGCTGGCCATAGAAGCTAAATATTTCACATTTCCACCTCTGTAAATCAAGTATTATGTTAATAAAAATATTGTGTAGTACGTGTTTCTAATTCGTCTCGATGTCATCTAAATATGAAGAAACGAGAAAAAATATATGGTCCTGTTTGTAAAACCCAAGATGACCTCGACTTCGCTATAAAAACAGTTTTCGAAATATTTTATAATTATTATCTATTGTGCACTTCATACTCTGCAACTCTTGTTTCGAACTTTCTTTTGTCAGATACCTGCAAGTGGGTGGAAATAGTGAGTAACGTTACAGGTAACACCCTGTGTAGCTTGGTAACGACATAAAAGAAGAAACAAGATGGTGTCTGAAAACAACGCATCAAGCATTGCGTTATGCTTTTTAATTGAGGAAAAATTTGGCTGTTAACCACTTGCGCTGGCAGCTAATTCACAGTTGCGCGTACCGAAACAATACTTTAACCCTCTATGAGTCCGTGTGACTTAAAAGTTAGAAACTGATGTATTGTTGGGATTTAAGCAGGTGGATGACCTTTTTATTTTATTCACACAAATGTTTATTAGTAATATGAAATGAATACAATTGGTACGTGGTGGTTGTACAAAAGACGGATATGTATATATATATTGAGTGAGTAAATAATAGTTTTGTCGGTAGAAAGGGGACATGGTTAATGCTATCTCACGGTAGTCGCGATTGCTATTCCAACATGTATCTATATTTTAAAAAATTAATTTTGTTTAGTTATCACTGCACTATTAAATTTGATTACTGTATTACCGTAGCGACACCATAATCAATCTACAGCAATTATTAGTTTAAACATTTTCAAATCAAAGTGAAAGACTGTAATCAATCGTAATTTTTTCTCCGATAAGCAGACAAAATTCGGGCTATAGAGGGTTAATTTCATTTATTAACCCTTTCAGCACTATGAACCCATATATGCGTTCTCACACAACAATTCGGTTTAGATTCGGGTTAGATATATAAACATATTATAAAAGAGATAATATATAATTAACAAATATATAATTTAATACTGTTATATTGGTCATGTTACTGTTGCTTAATGAAGTAAATGGTTATTAAGGCTTTTGAAGTCACCACATAATTTACTTCAGTTACAATAAATATACCTTGCAATGAAAATTCAGTCTTTTTCGTACGGAGCGGGCAGTCCACGGTGCACGCTTAACGTCGGACAACTCAGCGCTGAAAAGGTTAATTTTGTGCAGTATGGTGTATTTAATTGTACTTTGTCAAACGATCACAGTCGACGATTTCTGCGACAATTACCTACCGACGTGTATAACACGTCGTTCGCGATTTCGAAACATGAACGTCTCGAGGTGCGTCCAGCGCAAATGATTAATATTATTTGCCACTAAAAAACTACGAAAAATGGTTCCAAAAGTTTCTAAATAATAATTCCTCTCTACTCCAAGCTTTCATTTTTTTTTCTTTTTTTATGGGAGTGGAATTTATCAATTCCCTTTGCAAGTTGGTAAAATGAGGGACGGACGAGGGTTAAGTAACAAAATCGTAAAATTAACATATACACATGGAAAAGTTTTTTATTTCATGCTGCTGGTTGATGCTCGTAAATCGTTGCAGTCGTGGTTACCCAGCAATTCCACAAATGCAGGCAGAAAGCAATGAGAAGTTCCCGAGTTCAGTCCCTGTTCAATTATTCTTTACCGCCATTAATCTACCACCGCCATTAAGGTACAGGGGCAATCGCGGTCAGCGAGCTATGATAGTCAGTAATATTGTTACAAAGCACTATGTCTGAAACGTGAAATTTTTTTTATTACGATTTATGGTTGCGAGTGAGACTGATCCGGGTATGTTTGGAAAAGTGTGACCGTGGACCAATCTTGGGTGGTCGAAAGAGTGTTAGCGAAGAGTGTCTGGGTTATGTCTAGCGTATGTTTGGGACTGAGAAACTGGGCCGTGGGAATGAAGTCTACGTGACTGCGCGATTGGAAGGGATGGATGCGAAGATTTCGAGTGCGAGTGAAAAAGGGATGTATGTGGAAAAAAGATAGAGCGATTGAAGGATGTGTATTTAAGCGAGTGAATGTTCAGGGCGCGAGAATTTTGTTGTAAGAGTGCCATAAGGAAAGAGAGTAGCGAGGAGAGCTGTATATTGATTAAGAGTAGTATTGTTGAACATAAGTAATTGTTAATTAATAAACCAAATAATTCCTACGCGCCAGAGCTCGATTATTCTGACAAAGACTTCCGAAAGTGTTAGTGGCTTCCGTTCTTCCGTTGCCTTCCGTTTCCTTCATTTTTACTTCCGTTTGTCACTCTCTCTCTCTTTTGTCTCTCTCTTTTAACCCTTACATGGTGGTAAATTTTTAGAAAATACTAAGATAAGAGCTAAAGTCTTGTTGACTCCCACAGTTTTCGTCGAGTCGAATATTTAGCATCAAGGATGCCAACACGTTTTATAACAATAAACATAGGTGATATATTGAGTTCAGTTAGCACAAGTTCCACAGTTCAACAATTCACAAGTTCCAGTTCTAGTTATAACTCACAAGTTCAATGTTCAATGTTCTTATCTCCTCTCATCTCAAGTTATAATCAGGGTATTTCTCTAGTGCAGCAGCTAATGGGTTAAATCACTTGGTCAATTTCATTTCTTTATTATTATTTATTGTAAGAGTCGCCAGTACCTGCGACGGGACGGCGCCAGTGGATGGGCCCATTGAGTGGTAGTGAGAATGGATTTATGGTTGCGAGTGAGACTGATCCGCGTATGTTTGGGACTGAGAAACTGGGCGGTGAGAATGAAGTCTACGTGCCTGCGCGATTGGAAGAAATGGATGCGAAGATTTTGGGTGCGAGTGAAAAGGGATGTGAGTGGGAAAAAGATAGAGCGATTGAGGGATGTATACTTAAGTGAGTGAATGTTCGGGGCGCGAGGATTTTGTTGTACGAGTGTCGCGAGGGAAGAGAGGAGCGAGGAGAGCCGTGTACTGATTAATAGTAATATTTGAACTTAAGTAATTGTTATCAATAAACCAAATAATCCTACGTGCCAGAGTTCGATCATTCTGATAAACTTCCGAAAAAGTGTTAGTGTCTTCCGCTTCAGTTTCCTTCCGTTTCTCTCCTTTTCTCTGTCTTTTACCCTTACAGTTTCCAACCTAATATTTGAAAATTGTGGATTCGATGTTCACATTTTAGGGAATTTAGATTGCTCTGGTTTCATCTATTTCAACTTTTAACATTTTTAACAGGTTGACTGCCATGGGAGCCATCGGTGGCCGGCACTCGACTTGGCTACAGCACCATGGGGACCACCGGTGACCGGCGACGCGACCAATAGTGAAGTACATAATTACAGTAAATATCGATACTAATAAATTTTCAAATAATACCACTGTTACTATAACGGCTTGAAGAAATTAATTCCATACAGAACATCTAAAAATAATTTTATTAATACAAGGAAAATATACATATTATTTTTTTCAACGCAATATACATCGCGTAATAAGAAATTCATATTGGCGCCATGGGCAAACCACGTAAAGTACGCGCGACAGTCAACATGTTAAGTATGTTTTGACCTGTTTTGCAACATGAGACCAAGCGTTGTCATGTTATAGTAAAACGATCATTTATTAACCACTTGCGCTGGAAAGACGTGCCACGCACGTCGCGATACTTTTGTCACAGAATTGCCAACGACGTGGTATGCACGTCGATGGCGATTGTCGCAGAAACAAAAACGACGTTTATTTTTAATCTGATCCAATTTTTATTCTACATTTTTTTTTTTGTTGTCCGGGGTTTATATGGGAATGATCATGAATGGATGATGGTATCATATGCAACAATAAATAATACAACAATACATAAATACGGATACAACAATAAATAAATTAAATATTCATACTTGTATTATAGTATATCAATATAAGAGGACCGCGCGCGCTATTAAAAACAAGCGAAGCCCGACTTCCGTTGGAAAGTCGGGCCACGAGGCGGACTTGCTTAGAAACCGTCGAACGTGCACGACCTATTAGCCCTTAGATTAGTCTACCTCTTAATATTTCTTTCATTTCCAAATATATATCTTGTTTTGTTTAATTTAGTCTATACCAATTTATTTAGTAATCCTGACACCCTTAGTCCACTACAGTATCATTTTATGTTGGGATTCACCGAGAATATATGCATACCCCCGCAACGCGTAAGACCCACCAGCTGCAAGGTCTTTTTTGACCTGTGCTTTATTGCACTCTCTGCTGACCAGCCCGAGGATTCCCGAGGTCTGGTCAGTCTGTTTTAGCCGCCAGCACTCCCACATTGAAGACCGGCACCACTTTAACACTACAGTTTTTTCAATCACAATAGTGTAGTGTCGTAGTTTTAAGAACTCGTAGTTTTAAGAACTCATAGTTTATGGAAGGCAATAAAGGCGTAACGGGACAGGGACCGGACCCAACAGACGGACGATGGGTCGAGGCGGAGGGAGAGTTGGACCGAAGGGAAAGCAGGGTTGAACGGGGAGAATTGGAGAAAGCGTGGGACAGTGTTGACGAGAGAGTTGAACGGAACGTGGGAGTGTGTTGAACGTAGAGTAGAGTAAAAGAAGAGTTGAACGTAGGTGGGACAGTGTTGAACCGAGAGTAGAACAGAGCGCTGAGAGAACGTCAAATGAGAGTGTTGCGTAATTAAGGAATTATTGTAATATTAATAGTCTATTACCGCGCGTCACAATCACTTACCAATACTCAATTCTTAATAATTAAATATTTATAAACTATATTTAAGTAAAAAACTCTATAATAGTATTTTCATATTTCTCCTTTTCTACTAAACAATATCTATTTCCTAGGATACGTGTAATTTTCCACCTACGATTTTATTAAGAATAAAAACAGTTTCCACAGCGAACGCTGTTTTACCATTTTTTAATAAATATTCCAACATTTTATAATCAATCGACGCTCTATATTCCCTTTAAAAAACTATTGAAAATTCTAGGTCGAAAATAAATTTGTTGTTATATCGTTTGTTGCTAGTTTGAATAATATTTAGCTGCCTTTGTGCTGCCGGTTTTCATCTTGCAGAACTGAATCTTTTATAAAAAAGAAAATATAATTTGGATTATATTATGATGTTTAACCATTTAGCTACGAGAGCGTATATACACGCCTTTAAAAATGAAGCAATCATTTGATAAAAGCGTA
>SMSQ01019708.1:0-13856 GCA_019453375.1 Ctenoplectra terminalis | reverse complement strand
TTAAAACATTTTCAAATCAAAGTGAAAAACTGTAATCAATCGTAACTTTTTCCCTAATAAGCAAACAAAATTCGGGCTATAGAGGGTTAAACAGAGTATTAAAATGTATTAAAAGTAGAATAGAAAAAGTATTCGTTATCCAGTGTCACTTCACGTACCAATTAGAAATCAGCGAGTAATGGCTGGGCAGATAACAGGAAAAGATCGTTATCTTTGGATATTTTTCGTTCAACAAGTTCGTTATGTTTGCGGAATGAGAAAAGCAACTGTACCATGACTATTAGTTACGGTGAAAAGTTTTCTTGCGTTCGCGACAGACCATCGATCGAGACGAGAGAACGCTTCAAAGATGATTGCGATCCGGCGTCGAGTCACGTTTGCGGAAGATTTATTGAATGATCGGGCTAAATTTACAGAACCTCGTGAAGTAGGCTGCGGAAGGAATGAAAACTTTTCCGCTGTTTCGTGAACTACGATACGCGAAGAAGTTGTTGACGAAGCGACGAAAGTACTCGATACCACCGTGTACTTTCGCTCCACTTCAAAGTTAGCGCGATTATTCGCGAAGGGTATAATCACGCACACGACCAAGGAAATTACGTATGATAATTCGTATGATCTCACGTGTCACCTACTTTCACACTGGTTTTCTGCATTCCTATTGATCGCCGCATTTGCGTCGAGCGTTCGTACGGTTGATGAAAAGGCATTCAGTTTCGAAGAATGCTAATGTACTGTTTGTGAATAGACATTGTTTTTGCATGTTTGCAGCAATAAAAGTGTGTATTTTATGTCTAACGTGTAACAAAAGTATGAAGTATGCGTATGAATAGTATTTTATTGTTGTTAATTTTATTATACGTGTTTATTTATAGCTATAGTTTTATTGCGATATTAGAATAGTTGTAATATTCAGATTGTTACTGTTTATTGTATATGAAAATAGTATAGTGATTGGACTGAGGATTTTTATGCAAATTCAAATTATAATTTTTGGAAAGATAGTAAAAAAAATAAGCAGAACTTGGGTTGGAAATTATTTAATCTACCAGGTGTTATAAAATGTTTTATAATTTGGTTGTTTTGTATATTTTTGTTATATGATGTGTACCTTTAAGTTTCCTATAAATAATATGCATAAAAATCTGTAATCTGCAGTTAGCTGTGGAGTCTGCATATTAAATATTAAAGAGAATAACAAGTGCTGAGTTGAGAGTAAAATATTTAATATTATATTTTAATTGAGATTATTTATATAATAATATTATTTTCAAGAAAAGAAGATTTTACTGACTGTTATTTTTTATCTCCCTGATTTACCGTATATATTAATTACACGTGTGATTCATTAAAAATATAAATGATGCATTATAAATTGCAATATACAAATGCAACAAAGAGAATAATAATTACAATTTGTTATAAGCCTAATATATTTATTGTATCTTATATTTTATATTTGTATTTATTATTTGATTCATTTGAAATATAAATGATGCATTATAAATTGCAATATACAAATGTAACAAAGAGAATAATAATTACAGTTTGTTACAAGCCTAATATATTTATTGTATCTTATATTTTATATTTGTATTTATTATTTGATTCATTTGAAATATAAATGATGCATTATAAATTGCAATATACAAACGCAACAAAGAGAATAATAATTACAATTTGTTGTAAGCCTAATATATTTATTATTATTTTATATTTTATGTTTATATTTATTATATTTTACATCTGTACGTGTTTACACATAATCAACGTAAACAGATAACAATATGCAAAGTACACATTGGAAAAACCCTTAGATAGCGACACAAAAAAAAAAGAGATATTGAACTCGATTTCTCATTAAATAATCTCTGCATTAAAAAGAAAAAAGATCTTCAGCATAGAGTGCTAATTTCAGGTGTCACAGATACGCACACATGCGCGGTTGAAATATGTGTGACTATAAAACGTAATATTGTACACTTAAGGCAGACATTTAATATTTGCGCAACGGAATCTTATCTTCCGAGACGAGTTGGTTATTTAATAGCAGATATTTAACGCTGTAAATGATACCTTGTTCAGTTTATAGTTTAGTGAAGTAGGAACGTACAAGTACACGTAGAAATCAACCTTTTCTTTTATTTATAACAGTTTTCTGTAAATCAACAGATTTTATGAGACAAATTATAAACAAGTCGTTTGATGAAAGACAGAAATCAAAATGTTTGTCAAACAAAAAGTTTAAGTAAAAAGAAAATTTAATATATCATTTTCTTAAACTGTCAATTTCTAAAAAAAGTAACAAAGGTATCTTAACGTTTAATTTGTAGTAAATTAAGAAAATAACTGATACAATGTTTGAAAATAAAGAACAATTTTATGGAAATATTTTCTGTTCAATTTTAGGAATAATGATTTCATAGTTTTTGTTGCTATAATTTATTTCAAATATTAAATCGAGGATTCAATCGTACACGTGAATTATCAAGTTATTATTAAGATTTTGTCTTAAACGTTAGAAGTTTTAATAATTATTTTTTTTGATAATAAGTTACGTTTGAACTTAAATAATAACTAAATCATAATCATAGCATTCTGTTGGTAACTTATAAATATCAATTATACGAATTTAATTATTTGATTTAAATTATAAAGCATTACAGCGAACCACAAATTATTTGTATTTATAATTTCTATTTCTTGTAACAATTAAAAAATTGTAGTTCTGCTTTCTTACAGTGTAATCTTGATTTTAAAAAGTATATTACAATTATGTCTTTATACAAATAAATGTAATCCAATGACAATGAATTATAAATAATGATTTGTCAGATTCGAGTATAATTACCTAAACTCTGTATAAAGTACATTTGTTATTTAACACTAAAACTACCAAAACGGCCAAATGTCTGGTTCATGATTTCTCACAGAAATTTCACAAATTATAAACAATGCATTTTTTAGTATTTTCCGCGATATTTCTATAAAATATATAATTAACACTAAAACTACCAACGTAGTCAAAATAACCAATTCCTAATTTCTTACAAAGTTTCTATAATTTTTTTAATTTCTTACAAAGTTTCTATAATTTTTTTAATTTAATTAAAAATTTCTTATAATTTTTAATTTAATTAAAATCTATGATTTTCTGTAAAAAATATAGATATAGATTTATTTCCCTGCGTATTCTTTCATATGCCCTTCGTTTTGATTTCTTGATACGAATAAATATGCTTTAACCGTCGGTAGTTCTAACATTAAAGATTTATTTTTTCTTGCGTTACGTATTTTTTAAAATATCTAATATAATTTCTTTGGTAGAAATAGGTATACCTTAATCGTCTGTAGTTTTAGTGTTAATTTACCGAGGAATCAGATTACACTTGAGGAAGTTTCTCGTAAAGCAGGTACTGTAGTAGTGAATGTATGATACTAAAAGTGGTACTATTGCCTTTCCTAATCCCTCTCGAACAACCTTCGGTTCTTCTACGTATGTGGCAGCTTCGACAGCACACATAGCTGTACATGTATGATTTAATCGCGAAACGGTTACGTTATACGCCACGACATTCGTACACGTTCCGTCACAACGTGACACAACACACGCCAAGGAATTACAGGATATTGGATCATTGGCCCGACGATCTCCACACTCTCATTCCACTTATGTGGTTCTCTATAAGACAGAAACAACATAATACTGCTTATTTTGTACGTGAGATAAATAACAGGCATTCGTTTCTACAGGTGCATGCTATTTCTTGACGTACAAAGATATTAGAATGGACGCGTTGTACTTTTCAAGATACTTACTCGTTGGTAGGCTGTACATTTTTATTTAAATTCACATTTTTGAGAATATTAGAATGGATGTGTTATATTGTTCAAGATACTCGTTGGTAGGCTGTAGATTTTTATATTTGAATATAAATACATATTTTTGAGAATATAGTAAAGAAAAGTGGAACTTCAATAGAAAATTGTTATAAAAACCACTATAATTTGGAGATTTTGCATATTTTTCTATATTGTGTACATTTTGTGCAGTTTTTCACTTTATAGTTGTTAACTGCGCCAATTCATTGTCAGGATTTTTGTTCGTGCATGGAATTAAAAATGATTAACAGAGAATTAATTTTAGTTAGGTCGATTTTAATTCTTACAAATATAAGAATGCTGCAGTATAAATCTATATTCAATTGTATAATCTGATCAATACTTAAACAAAAATATATATAATTCTTGGTATTTTATTACATAATTTAATATTAAAAAATTCATTTATTAAGAAAGTTGCAAATTCTATTAATAATCATTGTATTAAAAATAATTTATTAAATTTAATAGGATTTTGAAGTTATTCCATTTTTCAGTGTAAATGAAATATTTATTAACTGTATAAATATCTATTTAATTATATAAATGTCAGGGAAAAATCTATATTTAATTGTATATAATATATGTTTTTATAATATAAACGTAACGATGCATTCAAGTGCAAAGAATTTAAATTAAAATAAATTATTACATGCAAAGCATAGGTAATCTGTATGACGTATTAATTCGTCTTCCTCAATTAACAAGTTAAATTTTTTATACATCTATAAAAATTTGTAGCGTACCTATTAACTCATTTGCATCGTAATGAAATATAAAAGGAAGGACTTTATCGCCAAATTGTTTTTTTATTATATTCAATAATTCAACTTCGTTTCAATGGTCCAATTTCTTCTTCTCTATAATCAGAATTACTACTTTCATCTCCAACAACACCCTCCATTTATATTTTTTTAGCTAACGAATAATGATAGTGACTAACAAAATTGAGCGTATTCATACGACTCCGGTGATAGTGCCCAGCAAAATTGAGCGTATATATACGCTAATGATGCAAATGGGTTAATAGTAAAAATTTAAACAAAACAGTAGTAAAGAATTAAAAATTGTAAGTTCATCTCTGGTGACGAATGTCTGAGAAACTTTTATTATCGATGAGATAACGAAAAATTTATCGAAATTAAAAACTAACAATATTATATAAAATTAAACCATAGAGTTATCTAATTTTTAACAATTGTGCAATTTAGTAGAAATCAAGCGATTAAAGTCGCCCTACATATTTCTACGTTGCGGTGAGAGGCAATTCGATTAAACTCACCTTAACGAAAGTTGTCCGAACACCAGTTACTTTGAGCGCGAAAGTGACGATAATTCAAACGGTTAAACATGTTCAAAAATATGTCTTATAAATCCTGTTTCCTTTCCTTTAGATTAAAAGAGACAGTCTTACNCAATTAACAAGTTAAATTTTTTATACATCTATAAAAATTTGTAGCGTACCTATTAACTCATTTGCATCGTAATGAAATATAAAAGGAAGGACTTTATCGCCAAATTGTTTTTTTATTATATTCAATAATTCAACTTCGTTTCAATGGTCCAATTTCTTCTTCTCTATAATCAGAATTACTACTTTCATCTCCAACAACACCCTCCATTTATATTTTTTTAGCTAACGAATAATGATAGTGACTAACAAAATTGAGCGTATTCATACGACTCCGGTGATAGTGCCCAGCAAAATTGAGCGTATATATACGCTAATGATGCAAATGGGTTAATAGTAAAAATTTAAACAAAACAGTAGTAAAGAATTAAAAATTGTAAGTTCATCTCTGGTGACGAATGTCTGAGAAACTTTTATTATCGATGAGATAACGAAAAATTTATCGAAATTAAAAACTAACAATATTATATAAAATTAAACCATAGAGTTATCTAATTTTTAACAATTGTGCAATTTAGTAGAAATCAAGCGATTAAAGTCGCCCTACATATTTCTACGTTGCGGTGAGAGGCAATTCGATTAAACTCACCTTAACGAAAGTTGTCCGAACACCAGTTACTTTGAGCGCGAAAGTGACGATAATTCAAACGGTTAAACATGTTCAAAAATATGTCTTATAAATCCTGTTTCCTTTCCTTTAGATTAAAAGAGACAGTTTTACCTTATTAACGACACGTACGGAACAAAATTAAAACATCGAATATATTGATAACATTACTTAATATTTTTTTATTAAAATTTCGATATACATACTTATAGATCAATAATTTTCTTGAAACTAAATTCTCTAAGAACTGTTCCTTCACTTTTTACCCAATTTAAGTTTCAAACAGCGACCTAAAATAAATACTCTGCATTCTTCGAACAGTTATCTATACTTCACTATGCGCATAATTATTTTATACAGTAATACTCATTAAGTACCAACGACTTCCTCTCAACTAACCATACCAATTTTATTCAATTTTCTAAAAAACTAATGCACAAAAATGTACCAGTAAACTGTAATCGATATATCGACAACTCACGTCCAATCATTTATTTCAGTTTCGAGTTAACTAATATACGATACAATGGTTCGTCTGCGCATGATCGATTTCTGTCGCAAATCGACAGCTACAACTATTCCAATATTCTAAATATTAACGCTTTGCGCTCCAAGTTTTTTTTCATTCATATTACTAGCAACTTGAAGCAGTTTCAGTGAAAAAATCATATTTATATATACGTAAATGATGTGCGCATTCAAAGGAAAGACATCAAGCATGGTAACGTTTATAATTTATGTGGAAAATTGAAAAGCAACATATCAACTAATTTTCTCTTGCATTTATATTTTCTATATTATACGAAAATTATCTTCCATTTTCACAAAAAAAAAAAACGAAATTACTTTCCGAACAACCCAATACATTAAAGCGTGAAATTTGTGAAATAAAACAAATAAATCGGCTTTTAATGGCTTCTAAAAGCGGGAAATAAAACAAATAAATCGGCTTCTTATTATTCTCGCAAAACCGTATATATATTACAAATTACATTTCAAGTTTCGCGCATTCTAGAAAGTAAAACTAAAAAAAGGTATTTCGAAACCTCCACAAACGAGGATTGAGTTAAACGTGTAAAGTATGGACGTTGTTTTCTCATAGACGCTCTCCAAGCATGGTAACGTTTATAATTTATGTGGAAAATTGAAAAGCAACATATCAACCACTTTTCTCTTGTATTTATATTTTCTATATTATACGAAAATTATCTTCCATTTTCATAAAAAAAAAAAACGAAATTACTTTCCGAACAACCCAATAGATTCAAATGTTGCTTTATTTCTCAGCAAAAGTGATTTGCCCTTATCCTCATGGCATAAACTAAACATTATTCGCATTGTCTCCATATCGGAGCCCTCGAGTTTCAAGACAAATTTTAAATGGCTCCGCTCCGGAGCCCTCGAGTTTGTAGACAAATTTTAAATGGCTCCGCTCCGGAGCCCTCCAGTGCAAAGGATTAACACGCGGATACATAGCGAAGAAACAAAACCAAGACCAAACATGTACCATCTTACAACGAACCGACCATCGCAGAAATAACGCTAAAATCGAAGCATCAATTAACGGTTACCCAGAGTCTCGAGTGGAAGCGTGCGTCGGTCGTAAAACGGGGAGCACCCTAAATCGTCGATATACACGCCGCGTCGATAGCGCGAGAAACACAGACACACTCACACCTGCGCGTAATCCCTGTCTCTCTCCTCTCGTCCGGCGTGGCATCGCATTGTCGGCGCAGACGCCGTGGCAGCGCTTATTGATCGTGGCTTGGCGGTGCTCGGTGTCCCTGCACGCGTCATGCGTCGTCGTCTTTCGCGACGTAGCGACGGTGCTGGACAGGGAAGGTTTTTCTCGTGTTTCCGTCTAGTCCATCGGTGCGAGGTAGCCCAATAAAGACGGTGCCAGTGGCAGCAGACGTGTGTACTCTCGATTCCCAGTGCGTGGAACCAGTCGGCACGAAACCGATTTTCACCGATCGTCAAGATCGACGGGGCGCGATCGAGATAACGCGGGGATCGCAGTGCGAATCGGACGGCCGCCTGGTCCAGCCGGCTGGAAAACGGAAAAATATATTTCTCGTCGGCGAAAACGTGACGACAGGGTCTAGGAAAGAGAGCAACCACCGCCAGCAGGTGGTTCCAACGAACGATATATCGTGATCGTCCTTTTCACGCCGAGTGAAAGTGATCGGCGCAAGTGTAGCGTTCCCAAGTTGGCCGGATGCTCGGCCGACAGGTGCGTTCGTAGAGACTCGCTCGGCGTACCGGGCAGCCGATACTCCGTAACGATTGGTTGGAACGCCGGCTCTAACCACCGTTCGACCAATCGCGTTCGCGTACGGGCCAGGCGGCTTTTCCGCGATTCCGGCGCCGATCGACTTCGTTACGGCGAGCCGCGAGCCGCCCGTGAAACGCAAGGGACGACCGACGAGGAAAAATGAGTCTGCTCTCTTCATCCGCCGACAACGAGGAGGCCTATCACAATATGCTGCAGGGTAAATTTCACCGTGACAACACATTGTCGATAGATTAATTTCAGGTTCACGCTCAAGGTCGATGCAGCTGCAACAACCGCGGCTCCTCGGAATCGTCGAACGAGTTTTCGTGGTTGACCTCGAGACGCGATCGATCTCGGCGAGCGTGCTTCTCGTGTAGTCACGAATCCACGCTTCCATTTTTATTTACGATTTCGTTCGGATGCAACGCTCGGAAAGATGATCGACCTTTCGAGATGTACGATCTGTATTGTTCCTCGCTAGTTCCTTGCGGACGACTTTGACGCTCCGAAGCTATGACTCATCGACACGGCTCATGAATCGAATATTTACCGCAGCTGCATCGGAGGCCTTAAGTGTGCACGTTGCGCTGTATGTCTCTTGCTTTTTAACACATTGAGGACCGGTCACGAGATATCTCGTGTTTCGTTTCTTTAAATTTATAAATGTGACGATTAATTGTAAATGGAAGGTTACGTTTAGAAACGACCGCTTCAGCTGAAAATTGAAACGAAGATTTATAGTGTGGGTATAAATATTTCGTAAAAGCAGGCAAGTAAAAATTTTATTCCAGTGTAACTTCATTCGGTAATAAGATTTTCAAAAAAGTTTCCGGTCTTCGATGTGTTAAGGTTTAAAACAACGGTATTCGGTATCCTTCGGTTGGTTCAGAGGCTGCTACGAATAGGGATATTTTTGATTTTCTAAAGAGTAAGATTGAATCGTACAGTTCGATGCTACGCGTTGGAAAGATACGGGCGTAACTTTTTTTTTTTCGACGCTTTTTTTTTTTGTTCGATAAAAATGTTATCGGTTACTTATTATTGACTCGTCAACCTTTGATCGGTTTGTCTGACATGACACCGGACTTGCGCGATAAGCTCACTTATGAATGATAATAACTGAGTTTTTAATAAGTCCGTTGCTGCTATCGAAAAGAACTGCGATCCGAAAGATGTTATCGATGATTTGTATTTATAGAATTTGAGCTGGTTTTTATTGCATTTGTTAGTGGGATGAGTATTTTGATCGGTAGAGGTCGAAGCCTGCGCATCAGGCGACACCGGCGAAGAAGCTTCATGAATGTTCTTTCTAATTCTACACGGTGTCAGCGTTGTTTATTTGTTTTCTAAAATCGTATCGTTTATCGATGCGTCGCGCGAAGAAAGAATTATTTTATACGACAGAATGGAACAAAAAATGTTTAATCGATGGAAAACTTTTAAACGAGCTGTTGATAAGAATTTCTTAATTGGAGAAAAAACAGTGATGTTTTCCGTTCCTTGGTGTCGGTCAAAGAATTTTCTGCCGATAAGCGGTTTCAGTATACGTTGTTCTAATTAAAGAGAATTTTATCTGGTAACCACATCCGCTGGCGTTTTATGTTTTCTTTAAATGATTTTAAATGTTCGGGACGCTAAGTTGTTGTTAAAGTTTTGTTTCTTGTACTATTTGCTAAAAAATTTAATTTTTGAAAAAGTGTTATACTTCTTTTAAATCATATGGTTCCTTCTTTTTAACCCTTTGCAGTTCTAAGCTTTTTTAACCCTTAAACTATACACTTCTTGTATAAAATATGTGCTACATATTGGATCAATTTGATCCTTGGCAAATTTGAACAGTTACCAGAACGTAACTATTCAATTTTTGAAGCTGAAAAAAATTAGATACATTGTTTGAACCCTTAAAAATAAGATGGTACAGTTGGAATAACAGAAACATTAAATGTAATAATTACAAAAAATTTTAATAAACAAAGAAAGTTGGAAAACTGACTTATTCTGGGTCATCTAGACCCACAATGTAACCTAAGGGTTAAATCTTGCAGAACTATTGTGAAAACTTAGTTTTTTGGGAATAAGAAAATATATAAACGATTTTTTATTTATCCGATTAAATTGCTTTGTTTTAGAAGAAAATACAAAATTAAACTTAAAACTTAATTGCACATGTCTGCCATAGCAGCAGCAGTAGATGTGCAAAGAGTTAAAAATCTTGGGACTTATTGTTAACCCGTGTGTCTATATTTTTTAAGTCTTAAATATTCTTTGGTACTGTATTATTATATTTTATTATTATATCATTGTTATAATTTTTATTATCTATTTATAGCAGTTATTAGCAAACTGCAGATTTTTGTGTATTTATAGAAAATTTGAAGAAATATACAGAATGTATATAGTAAACAAAAATATATAAATAAATTCAAAATATGGTACCTACTTATTATAATATTTAGCGATTAAAACAATTGTCTATTTAGTCTATTTTTTAAATTATATTCACGAAAATATGAACTTGTGTAAAAATTCACAGTTCAATTATGAATTCCTAACTTAAATTCCATTTATAGAGTGTTAAAGAAATTGAATCTCCTGTAGCCAACATTACTGGTAATTTCAAAGTCTTATAAAAATCTTTTTGAATTCCTGGTTAACAATAAGCTGATAACAAATATGATTCTGGAATTTTTCAAGGTCTCTTGTAAACTAGAAAATTACAGTTCTCACACCAAGGAATTAAAACACAGAACTTACGCAGCAACTTATATCTATTATATTTTCATGCGAAACTTGCAATAATGGAATCTGGAATTCAAACAATCTTAATGTCCATGTTACAAGACCTAAATTACTATAGAAATTGCATAGAGTAAGTACGCATTAGTCCTAATGAAGTCTATAATTAGTGCGAGGAAGCCTTTTAATGTTATTATAGGTTGTTAAAACTAATGCAGCGATTGTTGCAACCGGATACGATAACCTTTGAACGTGTTCTCGAATACTTAAATATTTGCTCTTGACACCGATATCAAGGTTGATAGATGTTAACGATATGCTAAAAAATGGAAATCTTCCATCGTTCAAAAAATAGGCAGTGTGCAAAATATGCAAAAATAGCCAAATACATTTCTGTCTTGGTCCGATTTATTTATCAGTTTTTTGTAAAAATGTGCATTTGCATAAATATCTGTAGTTCAGCAATAAATTTCGAGGATCAATTATATCAGGATTTCTGAAAAAGGAATGGAAATTTCCGTCGTTCAGTGTAATGTTTGCTAATCAGTTTCCAATATTTTCTTTTTCTCTGTTGTACCTTCGACGTAGTAAAAGAGATCCCACTTTGTGCACCGTAGATGATACTTGACCCAGTATCTAATCAATAATGCAGCTCAGCATATTTTCAGATTATTATAAGGAATAAATTTTTCAATATTATACTTGAGGACATTTTATATAATTTATTATATTGATTTTTAAAAAATTGTATTATTTTAAATAGTTACTATTTATTTTCCATAATTATTTTTATTATTCATTTGATGATTATTTTGATTATTCATTTGAAAATTATTTTAATTATTCGTTTGAAAATTATTTTAATTATTAATTTGATAATTATTTTGATTATTAATTTGATAATTATTTTGATTATTCATTTGAAAATTATTTAAATTATTCATTTGAAAATTATTTAGATTATCCATTTGAAAATTATTTTGGTTATTCGTTTGAAAATTATTTTGATTATTCATTTAAAAATTATTTTGATTATTCGTTTGAAAATTATTTAGATTATTTAGATTATTAATTCGAAAATTATTTAGATTATTCATTTAAAAATTATTTAGATCATTCATTTGTAAATTATTTTTATTACTCGTTTAAAAATTATTTTTAATCAATTAAGAAAGAAAGAAAAATCAAAAAAATTAAAACTTATTATGGAAATGAAAATTTAACCGATAACGATACGTTATGGAATAGATTGAACTACTTTGTTCTGTTCTTTTTATTGTTCTTATATAACTGTCCTGCAGTAAGTAAATTATGGTGTGCATATGAAATAAATAAAAACACTACGTGATTTATGCAAATGAGTTGTACCATTACTGGTTGCGTTTTGCTCTTTCCTTTTAAGACCTCGCATACCTAATGTCACGTGGCGTTCAAAGGAAGTGGCTGCGCATATTTATGATCTTTGCTTGGGGGTCTAAGCATACCTTTGGACAACCCTTATTACAAAAATGAAAGTATGTGGAGCAGAAATAATGCCTGCATTCTATCTTTAGTATCCACAGAGAGAGAAAAAAAAATACAGTTTCAAATTGTTGCTTAACTCAGACAAAGAAATGTAATATTCCTTAGATAATGTTGATTCATAGCGATATCTATGTAATCGATTGTTTATGTCATCTGCAAATTTAACTTATCAATTCGATGCAAACTTTGCCCTCCTTTTGAGACACGTTATATCTCGATATTGTTTATATTTTTCTAATTATATCTTAGTACACATAAAAACATGAGCATCTTATTTATTTAATCATACGCGGATAAAGAAGACTGACACTTTTGAGTTGAAGCACTAACACAATTAAAACTTGAAATATTTTATTTTAAAAAATTCTTTGAACTTTAAAATATTTCAGGATTACAAAATGTTCGTACGATTTTTAACGTGTAGATAAAAAACAATTTTTTTCATGAAAGGAAATATTGTTATTCAATATACATTATTAAAATAAAAATATAGGTTTATGTTTCAAATTTTCTAAACAGAAGATAAAATATTAAATGAATCTTTCCACCGCAATTTTGCAATTTATATAATATTATTTTAATTATATCTTAGCACACATAAAAACATTTGTTTAATCATATGTCATACTTTTATTTTAAACTTTCTGTCCTCGCTTAAAAAAATTCTTTTGAATTTTAAAATATTACAGGGTTAAAAAATATATTAGGTTGGCCAAAATTTTCGTGCGGATTTTAACGTGTAGATAAAAAGCAATTTCCTTTACAAAAGAAAATATTTTTATTCAGTGTATATAATTAAAATAAAAATATAGATTTATCTGTTAAATTTTCTAAAGAGAAGTTAAAATAGTACATAAATCCTTTCATTTCATTTTCACAATTTTTTCTAAACCATTAAAAATTAAAACAAAAAATTCGATACAAAAATGATGTAATCTTTTATTTCTTAATAAAACTTCTCATCGATCGAACAATATATAGGAATAAGCTCTTGTATAAAAGTAATCAAGGATTCGTTACTGCATCGAATGTTACAGTTACAGGAAATTGGTTCTCGAGGAAGTGAAACCCTTCCCGTCAGACAACCATTGAATAACCTCTTCATTTCTTCCCGCAAACAATAGTACATCTATATCATTATAACTAACATCCCAATTAACACAGTAGCTGTAGTTAGGAAGATAACTAACAAAATGTTCGAACGTATAGAATGTTTGCAGAGCTATTCTGAAGGAAAAATTAGCTGAGAAAGCTAACGGTGTGTATATTAATTGTAGTACAGCGTTTCTCAGCGGATATACAGGATGGACCAATAAAGATGATCACTTTGAATAGGTACGTTCAGAACTGTGAAAGCAGGTCACAATTTTTTTAAATAAAATTTATTTGGAATAAAAGGACCTATTATAAAATCCTAACAA
>SMSQ01019707.1:0-24627 GCA_019453375.1 Ctenoplectra terminalis | reverse complement strand
AAAAAAAAAAGAAAAAAGAAGTTACTGGTGAAATGACCTCGTGTAAACCATACTTAAACGAAAAAAGACTTTACAAGCCGCGCAAAATGTAAGGAGAATATTTTTAGCTTCATTAAAATGTTGCACAGGGATCGAGCAAACCTGCTATCTGATTCATCCTGACGTTTCATTAAGGAACGCATTATCGATCACAATGTAGATCACGTTTTACAAGATCGCTGTCTGAACGGCTGCTAAAAGTGTAAAGAGAAAACTCCGAACGACACGCCGTTCCCTCGGTTGCCGTAATGGCCCGGCACTTTCAATTTTCATTTTTCTGCTTTTCAATTATGAACACTCTCGCGTGGCACCGCCGACGAACTGTCGGTTTCAATCCCCTTTCGTTGGCGTGTTCGTCGCGCCGATTTCGCGGAGCAACGGCGCATGCATTGAAACCGGCAGATTCTTAACTCGAAAAGTCCAGCCTCGAAATTAATTCACGCGCGTTTTTTTTTTTTTTTTTTTTCTTTTTTTGCTTTCGTCCCCGTCGACGTGTGTCTCGCGTCTGCGACGCGTGAACATTGATGCGCCGAAACTCGCGTCGCTAAACGGGACCGGTTGGATTGCTTTTTCGAGAACTGACGAGTTTTTAGCAACTTGTGAACCGCGTTAAAAATACTGTTCGCGGAGAGAAAGAAACGTACGTGAAAAAATTTATGAAAATTGGAATTTCTTTTTTCCGTCGTGTATTAAGGTTTTGCAATTCTAAATTTCTTTTAAGTTTCAGTTTTAAGTAGTCTTGGAAAGAGTATGGTACAAATGTTTCAGATTTTTTAGTCATTTGGTTAAGTTGGTTTGTTTTAAAATTAAACAAAAATTGGAATCGAAGAAGATACAAAGCTTGAAATTTAAACACTGAAAGAAAATTAGACGCGTCTTTAGGCAATAGCAGAGCCAGTGGAATGCAAGGGGTTAATACTAGAATTACGAAAGCGGACAAAATGACGGATTTGGGATTTCTGTATTTCTTAGAATTTTTCGTAATTTCTTGTTAAATGTATGGCTAAGAATTTGTTTCTCTTGTATTGTGTATTTTTTTAATATCTACTATTGTGTCTCTTTTTTTATATAAATATTTTTGTGTAAAATGTTTTAATTGTCGGTAGTTAATATTGCTAATATTTTTTATATTTATATTGATAATAATATTAATATTGGTAATATTTTTCCCGTGGACTATGAAATTTGAATTGCACTCATTTTTAAATAAATTTATTAATAGCGAAATTTTATATTGATTCTATTACTTATTCTACGAATAAAAAAGAAGTTTCTATTTCTTCGCAAAAAAATTTGAACACAATACGATTGGTTCTCTAATCATTTCCTAGTATTTCGACTTGTAAAAGTTGCATTTTTTTCACTTTCTTGTAAAAGATCAACTAGTATTTTCATAAATGCCTGCAATTTTATTCATCGCGGTATCTTGTTTCATCGTTCGTATACTTTCACAATCATTGCCTACAATCCTCTGTTATTTGTCTATTTTCATGCGAATTATCTAACGTGATGGATAACGGAATTGTAAGATCGTTGAATTCTCTGCGATCGGTACAATTGATTAGGCATTTCGAAACAAAATTATTGATCAACCAGGAAAACTACACGTTTCGATTCGCGCGTAATTTTACACATTTCTTGTGCTGTTTTCTGATGTTGGTATTTCTTTCGTGGTTAGCGTTCGTCGTTTTGTTCTTTTATCGATCCATGCTCTATCACGTTTCGTTTCGTTAAAATAGGTAATGCGTAGATTGCTATTCCGATTGTCGGAATTCGATTTCAAATCCAGTACCACTACACTCGATACAATTTTTGAAGATAGGTGCAAAGAGACGTGAAATTGGTTGTAGTGTTATATAAAATGTACCATTTTCATATTTAAGTAGTATCCTCGAACAAATCTTTGTTTGAAGTAACGATTATATTATTTTACAAACTTCAGGGAAACAAATTATATTTTATTTATTATTCTACAAACTTCAAGGGAAAAAATTGTTTCTTATTTATTATTTTACAAACTTCGAGGGAAAAAATTGTTTCTATTTATTATTTTACAACCTTCAAGGGAAAAAATTGTTTCTATTTATTATTTTACAACCTTCAAGGGAAAAAATTGTTTCTATTTATTATTTTACAACCTTCAAGGGAAAAAATTGTTTTTTATTTATTATTCTACAAACTTCAAGGGAAAAAATTGTTTTTTACTTATTATTTTACAAACTACAACGGAAAAGTTGTTTCTTATTTATAATTTTACAAACTTCAAAGGGAAAAAATTGTTTCTTATTTATAATTTTACAAACTTCAAAGGGAAAAAATTGTTTCCATTTATTATTTTACAAACTTCAAGGGAAAAAATTGTTTCCATTTATTATTTCACAAACTTCAAGGGAAAAAATTGTTTGAGTGGATCATTAACTGATATAATTAAATACTCTAAAAGTCCATTACTATTTTTATCTAGATAAAACTACTAATTTAAATTACTGTAATACTTACGTATAATTTTCACAAAACCCGCTGACATTTTTTTTCACGTATCTTAGTAATTCTACCATATTCTGATTTGATCTTTTGTGCCATTTCAACAGAACACTTCATGGAAACATGTATTTCTGAAAAAGTTGTGCTGGAATAAGTTAATTCCCCGTAATCGCTAATAAACATTAATGTCCAATCACAGAAAACATCCGAGTAATATGCTAGAATCGCGTCCTCTCAGAGGAGACAACGGAGTGCAAAGGGTTAAGTTTGGCCCGAACGACGTACCGCGTCTCTCGCGCGATATTCTAGGCCAAGGGGTTGAAACAGCCTCAAACTCCGTTCCACAAATTCTAATGTCGTATCGAACATCGAACCAAGCAACTTCGCCCTCAAACTTCTCGATACTCGCTGAAAGCGTGCTCGGAACGACAATCGTCGATCATCGTTGGACGAAAGACGAGAGCGCATCGCGATCGTTCCCCCTTAACAAACTCAACTGCTCATTTTTTATCGGCATGTGAACGGGTTAGACGCTTCTTGCCGCGCGGAGGAAGACGCGACTCGCGCCCCTGGACCGCCAATTAACGCGTACAGCAGATAATCGCGAGGACTCGTTAATTCGTGCGGAAACCACCTGTCCGCCACTCGAGAACGCGTTTCTTGCGCCTGTCGAACGACGTGTGACCGGTCCGATCGCGAGATCTGGAGGCACGGGACCGGCAGCGGTCGCGAAATCGACGTGCCAAATCTTTGGACACGTACGCGACGCTTTTTCGACCGGAACACACCGCGGCGATTATAATTGCGTACGACGGTAGGCTTTTAGCTGGTCGACACTCCTGCCTGTTTACTGTTGCGTTTCTGTCGCTTTCGATTAAGCGTTTCGCCGGGATTATTGGAAGGGTGGATTGGAGAGAGGGTTCGATATAGGGGACAGCTGTTTTTTGTTTCTTTTTTTTCTTTTTTTTCCTTTTTTTTAACGGGTTACGCGTCCATGATAGTTGGCGGAGATGAAACATTTATTCGACGAACTTTTTTTTCTTTTTATATTATTTTATATTATTTAGAACTCTAATGCATTTTAGAATTTGTCCAGGAAGGACATTTGATAAGCTGTTTCAGCAGTAATTTGAAAATTAACTATTAATCTGAATATCTCTGATGCGCATGAAGTTAATTGTTTTTGCATAAAATCAATGTGCTCCTGAGTGTGAATTTACCTTGTTTATTTTATTTTTTTTATATGTCTGTTATTTTGAATTGTTTGGTAGAATTAGATATAGTTTAATCGTTGATGGTTCTAGTGTTAAAATTGATTTATTGTAACTGGTTTATATTCAACAAGCATATTTTAAAAGTTGTTTATGATTCGGATATATTTCGATATTTAGTAACTATAAATTAACTTTGAATAGAAAAATGATTACGAAGTAGTAATATAAGCAAAAAGGTTTGTTTCGAAGATATACTATTTAAAAATGTGTAACTCATTTTCGAAATCAATGTACGTATGATATAAATATAAGAACTCAATTAAGATACCAGAATTTTTGTTGATTATTTGGACAATATAGAATTGAATAATTTTAAAACAGTAACATTTAATTTGAGACAAGTTTTAGACGCCAAATAAAATTAATTTCACTATATCGAATCATTTTGTACAAAATGTACGGTGATTATTGTGATTAAATGAGTTAACGAGCGATGAGAATTTTAAAAAAATATCTGCTTCATGAAAAATCGTGAAAAGAATTAATTTTAGATAAAAATGATCGATAAGGGAAAAGTTTTGTAGACATAAATACTGAAACGCATAATTTTAATTCAATGAAAGTTTAACGAAAATGTAAATATAAAAAAAAATTTCCAATTTCTTTGTACGCTTCTATATACAGTAAATGAGATTCCAAAATATAAATGAAATCTTAACAACAGTCAATTTAAAGAAAAGAATTTTTACAAATAAATTAACCTCGACGTTAAACAATTTAAAAATCTTTTCCATCGGCTACAACTATATCTTTAATTACTCCAATTAATTCGAATAGTAATCTTTATCTTAATAAATGACTGAAAACTACCTGTTTAACAACTTGAAATTCCTTTTACTTTTCAGAAAAAAACAGAAGAACGGAAGAATGTCTATCACGCGAGTGCATCTTTCATTCACCGTAGAAGATTTAGAAATCGTGGTTACGTGCAGGAGAAAGCACGTAACAATTAACCGACTGTTGACAGAAATTGCTATGGAGAAAGAAGGAAGCTGCATCTTCGCGAAGATATTTCATAGACAGCCTATCATTGAACGTCTTAGAAATTATACTACATACAGTTTTACCATGTACCCAATTTAACATAAAAATTCTTTTATTTCAAAAAATACTATAAAACCTACTTCAAGAAAAAAAGAAAAAAAGAAAAAAATTAAGAAGCTCCATAAAATAAGGAATCATTAAAATTGCAACCTATTCCCCACAATAACAAAAAAAGAGAAAAAAATAAGAAGCTCCATGAAATAAAGAATCATTAAAATTGCAACCTATTCCCCACAATAACAAAAAAAAGAGAAAAAAAAGAAAAAAATAAGAAGCTCCATAAAATAAGGAATCATTAAAATTGCAACCTATTCCCCACAATAATAAAAAAAAGAAAAAAAAATGTAAGAGCACAGGATCACAAATTGAGATGAACTTAAAAATACACAGAAAGAAGGGTATTCATTATATCTGATTTAATCTCTGTTAAAATTAAATAAAATTTATTAAATTTGATCTAAATTCCCGAAGAGAAGAGTATTCGTTACGTGAAAAAATTTTTGGCGTGCGTATTAATAAGAATTTCCTGTATTTTCATACATTTTTCGCCAACAAAATTTTTAAGATGATACGATCCTTAATTCTCTCTTTGTTCTTTTTAATTCTTGCGCTCCTTGGAATATATAATAATTGCAAACATTTTACTGGTACGTATCGGGTTTCAAGAAGCTATAAAACGATTACATTTCTCACGCCAAGAAATCAAAGCACAGAACTTATACAGCAACCTAATAATTTCCTAGTTCTGTAAGAAAGAGTAGCGTATCGGTTTCCATCGTTATTAAAGGGAGATCCGTTTTCCTTTTTGGAATTCTGGCGAACGCCAGACAGCCTTAGAAACGCGGTGAGCGTCCGGCCACGATGAAAGGATAAGCCGAATCGGCCGGTTTCGAGACGCGAGAACGCTTTCGTTAAATATTCATATACACGGCGCGAACGAACGGAACTAATGGTTGAGAATGATGAATGACGAGGCGCGTTGCGAAATGGAAAATTAAAATTTCTCGACCATCCTCTTCTCGAGAGTCGGTGGCTGAGGAGGAATCAGATTGTTTTGATTTGAAAGTGAACGATGCGGAGTAATTATGTGTTCGAAAATATTTCTGGCGTTTCAGTTGAATTCACTTTTTTTTTAAACGTTTCACATATTTTTTTTTTTTTTCTAATTAAATTCCTATATTGGTTACTTACAAGCCAATAAACATTTTTTTTTTGTATTTTAATTTTATTCATGTGATTCATACAGAGCTTGGAAAGTGAAAGATGCGCTTTAGTTGTATTCACTGTTTTTTTTCAAACGTTTCATATATTTTTTATTTTCTTTTTGTTCTAATTAAATTTCTATATTGGTCACTTATGAACTAATAAAGATTTTCTTTTGTCTTTTAATTTTTTTCATGTGATCCATACAGAATTTGGAAAGTGAAGAATGCGAAATAATTGTGTTCGGAAATATTTCTGGCGTTTAAGTTGAATTCACTTTTTTTTAAACGTTTCATATATAATTTTTTTGTAATTAAATTCCTATATTGGTTACTTGTAAGCCAGTAAACATTTTTTTTTATATTTTAATTGTATTCATGTAATCCATACAAAGTTTGGAAAGTGAAGGATGCGAAATAAATGTGTTCGGAAATATTTCTGGGGTTTCAGTTGAATTCACTTTTTTTTAAACGTTTCATATATCTTTCTTTCTAATTAAATTCCTATATTGGTTAGTTATGAGCCAATATACATTTTTTTTTTTGTATTTTAATTTTATTCATTTGATCCATACAGGATTTGGAAAGTGAACGATGTGGAGTAATTATGTGTTCCGAAATATTTCTGGTGTTTTAGTTGAATTAACTTTTTTTTTTAAACGTTTCATTTTTTTTGTCTTTTTTTTGTTCTAATTAAATTCTTATACTGGTCACTTATGAGCTAATAAACATTTTTTTCTCGTCTTGTAATTTTATTCACGTGATCCATACAGGGTTTGTAAAACAGTTTTTTTTTCTTTTTCTAAAATATATTTAATGTCCTTCATTTTCGAAATAAAGAAGAATGTTTTATTTTATATCCTTTCAATGGAAGTTTAATTAAATACTGCGTTGAGTTTTACGCAAAATCGATGTCGAGGAAGAAGACACGAATTAAATTCCTGTTCTTGCTATGAAATACGACGATAATAAAATGTAGAAATTGTGTCAGTTAATGGACGATAAAGTTTCTTTCCTAAATAAAACATCGATCGAAAATTTTATACCGGGAGAAGACCGATTTCACGTGCTATTAATTACCGTTTTATTTTCGAATGTTTCATGACTTCATCGTTAAGCAAAGAAGACAAACAAAAAAAAAAAAAAAAACTCCCGACGTTAATCAAAACTTTCAAAGGTTGCCAAAAGCATCATTTCATTAAGCTGACCGAGAATTCGTTAACATTCATTTTCCTTTTCGCTTTCTATGAACGGAAGTAAATTTTTTTGACACACCGGTGAAACTCATCGTCAATTTCATTTCCGAAACGATGCTTGTAATTAAAAACCTCTGCACCGATTTGAGACTACACTTTCACGCGAATTAAATCGCTAGAAATAAGTTTAATTTGTTATACCAGCAGCGAACAACTTTGGTTTAATCGCAGCGAAACATCTAATTCCTCTTTCGACCGCACAAACATATTTTCACAAAAAGATTCTTACCCGTTAAACTTAAAATCAAACATTCCTTTCCTGCTACCTAAAAACGCGGTTCTAAAAGTTTCCGTGTTAATTTATAATGATAAATTGTTCCGTATCATCGAGAAAGGCATACGCAAGAAACTGTGAAAGAGCCAATCGATTAATAGGATGAAAAATGGCGTTTTTCTTTCTGTATTCCTCGCAATTAAGAACACCATCAATCAACATATCTGGAAGAAAGAGAATTTTTCACCGACTGGTTACGCAAACGAGAAAATTTTCTTCTCAGTTTCTGTTGATTACTTCATAAACTGCTGCACGGTAATTACTGCTACTCCTATCGCTAATAATAATATCACAGTGTCTTTATTGCTCGGTGTGTTAAACGGGTCTTACGAATAAATCGAAATGCAATAAGGAAACGCTTTTTAATTGAGAAATTTTAGAATTAAGTAATTTAAGTCAAATGTACTTCCTGCACGCTAACCATCTATAATTCTTACGAGAATCGTTCTTAATTAAGAAATACCACAATTTATGATTCAGTGACTAAACAATCCGAATTAAATCGGTACGTCTTCCTTTCCTGGTCATGAACCAGAACAAAACCTATCGATCAACCACCGTGCTTCTACGTTCTCAAAAATTTGCAATACAGAAACGTCCGCATAAATTTGGAACGTTCGTAATGAAATTCAAGAACAATTGAAAGGTAATATTTTCTTTCTGGAGGGTTTAGCGTCGCGTCAGATCTTCGGTTATTAGAGACTGTTGGGTGATTGGATCTTAACACTGAAACTACCGATGATTGGAGTAGACCTATTTGTTTCCCAAGAATTCTAAATTTTCATCTTGCATTGTTCAATTGTTAGACAATCTACAAGATTGTGATTTGTGGTTAACACATTCGCAACGGGTGATTTTCGGAGAGACGCTTAGCTAAAGACCACAGATAATTTTCAAAAGTCTATAGAGTAGACCTAGACGAATCGGATCGGGAATAGAATTCACTCGAAAGAAAGATTTCTAAGTTAAAACATATTTTTTATTACAATAGAAAGTCAACTTTCTAAATTTTGAATATTATTTTATTAGAGTAAAAAGTCAATTTTCTAAATTTTGAATATTATTTTTTTCACGATTTTTTTATTACAATAAAATGTCAATTTTATAAATTTTGAATATCATATTTTTACCATGTTTTTATTACAATAAAAAGTCAATTTTCTAAATTTTAAATATCATATTTTTGCCATGTTTTTATTACAATAAAAAGCCAATTTTCTAAGTTTTGAATATTATTTCTATACAATTTTTTTATTACAATAAAAAGCCAATTTTCTAAATTTTGACTATTATTTTTTAATATATTATTACTCTCAAGAATAAATAATCCAATTCGCCTCGATCAACCCTAACTGAATACAGCAAACCTCTTCTATTTAACTTCGTGCGAATAAAAATACGAAGTACGAAGTCAAACTTCGCGTGTTTCATGTCGAAAGGGTTAATCGGTGCATCATCCTGGATCGAACTACAGCGAACCGCAGTGCAGCCTCGAGTTTCCAATCGAACAAATGTACGCGGATAGAACCGCGGAATTCGCGCGGAGATATCGACGGCAACAATTAAAATGCACCGACTTTCAACGCGTTCAAAGAAAGGAACACACACAGAAGAAGTCCAGCGTGGAAGTGAACAAATTTACGAGACTTGAACGCGTACTACGCCCCGGGCTGGAGAAAGTACTCTTGCTAGCTGCTGTGCGGCTGTAATGCACCTTTATGCCATCGAGGGAATATTGCACGGTTTCACGTAACGCACGTGCCGAGCGGAGTGACGCGAGGACACGTTCCTGCTCGAGCTGACGACCAGCCATCGAGGCCATCGTCTGGGACGTAGAACGTCGCTCAGACGCGTTCCAGGTGAAATCGGATGAGAACCGACCGTTTCCAAGTTCGAACGTTTGATTTACCGCTTCGATGGATCCGTCTCGAGCGTTCGCTTTGCATCGAGGAGCATCGCTTCCGGGATGATGGTGGGTAGAAGAGGAATTGTAGATAGAGCGTTTGTAGAGTGTTTTTGGCATTCTCTTANAACTTCGTGCGAATAAAAATACGAAGTACGAAGTCAAACTTCGCGTGTTTCATGTCGAAAGGGTTAATCGGTGCATCATCCTGGATCGAACTACAGCGAACCGCAGTGCAGCCTCGAGTTTCCAATCGAACAAATGTACGCGGATAGAACCGCGGAATTCGCGCGGAGATATCGACGGCAACAATTAAAATGCACCGACTTTCAACGCGTTCAAAGAAAGGAACACACACAGAAGAAGTCCAGCGTGGAAGTGAACAAATTTACGAGACTTGAACGCGTACTACGCCCCGGGCTGGAGAAAGTACTCTTGCTAGCTGCTGTGCGGCTGTAATGCACCTTTATGCCATCGAGGGAATATTGCACGGTTTCACGTAACGCACGTGCCGAGCGGAGTGACGCGAGGACACGTTCCTGCTCGAGCTGACGACCAGCCATCGAGGCCATCGTCTGGGACGTAGAACGTCGCTCAGACGCGTTCCAGGTGAAATCGGATGAGAACCGACCGTTTCCAAGTTCGAACGTTTGATTTACCGCTTCGATGGATCCGTCTCGAGCGTTCGCTTTGCATCGAGGAGCATCGCTTCCGGGATGATGGTGGGTAGAAGAGGAATTGTAGATAGAGCGTTTGTAGAGTGTTTTTGGCATTCTCTTACTTGACCGATTATGTTATTTTTTTTAACCCTCTATAGCCTGAATTTTGTCTATTTGTCTGAAAGTCTTTTCCATTTTTCGATTACTTAGATCCAGTGATAATTGCAATTTCTAAATTATAAATTTGGGACAGCAATTTACATGATAAAATGAGAAATCCGAGATATTCTACTATTCACAGTTGAAGTATTCAATTAAAATTATAGTTCTGAAAGTCTTTTCTATTTTTTGATTACTTAGATCCAATGATACGTGCAATTTCTAAATTATAAATTTAGGATAGCAATTTACATGATAAAATGAGAAATACGGGATATTTTACTATTCACAGTTCAAGTCTCGAATTGAAATTATTGTCCTGAAAGTCTTTTCTATTTTTTGATCACTTGGATCCAGTGATACTTGAAATTTCTTAGTTTAGAACATCTTATATATAAAATTATAAATTTGGGATAGCAATTTACATGATAAAATGAGAAATACGAGATATTCTACTATTCACAGTTCAAGCACTGGATTAAAATTATAGTTCTGAAAGTCTTTTCTATTTTTTGATCACTTGGATCCAGTGATACTTGCAATTTCTTAGTTTCGAACTTCCTACATATAAAATTATAAATTTTGGTTTGCAATTTATGTAATAAAATGAGAAATACGAGATATTCTACTGTTCACAGTTCAAGTATCGAATTGAAACTATAGTTTACAAAGTCTTTTCCATTTTTTGATCACTTGGATCCAGCAATACTTCCAATTTCAGGATTTCGAACTTTCTTCACCAGATAAAAATTTCCCTTACTATTTCTCCGATACCATTTCTTAAATTTCTCACATGTTTCACATTAAGATTTAGCACAAATAATTTCACCAATTTTAGAACCGCTTTTATCGATCCAAAACACGGAAAAAATTTTAAACCATTCGCTTTATCAGTAGCCATTGTATTCGCAACCATTTGCTAGGTTATGTCGCAAGCGATATGAAAAATGGCTCCTATCCTGAATCCTGTCGTGAAAATTCTACCATTTAAATTCTCCATTTTGATATAATAATACTTGTATCGTTTTAAGACCTGATAAACTCGTGTCGAGTATTGCATCTAAAGGATCCAATCAAAAATTCATTCGCAAATGACTCGTAATAACAACAATCAAAGAAATCCTGATACCGTGACGCGTTTAACTCGAACCAGGTTTATAATCAGGAGAAATCTCACGTCACGGAAGTTCATTCGGTTTTCCTATTTTTGCTGAAAGTGCTCGATGGAAATCGAGCCCGAAAATTTCCCTTGCCTTTAAATTACCGGCATAATAGCAACGATCTAAGTGGTATACAGATTCTACACCGCGGTTGACCCCAACGCGAGATTTCTAAACAGAGGAGAAATCTAACGTGATTTTATCGCGGAAGTTCAGTCCTTTATTCCGGGTGGATGTTAAGTAGGACGTCATCGAATTTCTATCTCGCTCGCGTAACAGCCTGTGCAATCATCTTTCTCCAACGAGAAGCTTTTACGCGAGGAAATTACAACCATGGTTCGTAAAAGTGTATGCAGGGTGAGTTTGAAGTTCACGGGATTTGTATCTGTATGGAACAGTTGATAACTTAATAATAGTAAATATTGTGGTAAATATAAACTTGGTAGATTTTTTTTTTTTGTATATAGATGTTTGAAATTATGTTACAAATTATGTGAGAAGATTTGTGAACGATTTTACTAGCAGATATGAAAATTATAGTAAGGTATACAAGACGTTTGTGATGGTTTAAGAAATTGATTAGGAATATTTAAATAGTGAAATAATTAATGAATAATATCATATGTATGGATATTAGTAAAACAATTTTGTGATGGTTTTAAAAATTAATTAGGAATATTTAAATAGTGAAATAATTAATGAATATTATTATATGTATGGATATTAAAAAACATAATTTTGTGACGGTTTAAGAAATTAATTAGGAATATTTAAATAGTGAAATAATTAATGAACATTACTATATGCACCGATATTAATAAAACAATTCTTCAAATCACAAAGCTAAAATTTTCTACTTCCCGTAATTAATTTTCTAAATCATCTTCAAGAAGTATCAAACAAATTTTTTTTTGTCATCAATTTTAACTTCTATTTGCCATAAAGATCGCTGCAATATTTAAAATACATTATTACCAAAGAAAACAGCTAAATTTGTTAAACTTCTACTTCAAATAACCAAAACTAATATCCCAAAGAAATAAAAATTCCAAAATCTATTGCAACAAATCTCCAATCATCAACTCTTCAACCATTCCAATATTATTAAACCGCTCTTTACGTAATATACATACNTGTATGGATATTAGTAAAACAATTTTGTGATGGTTTTAAAAATTAATTAGGAATATTTAAATAGTGAAATAAGTAATGAATATTATTATGTGTATGGATATTAGTAAAACAATTTTGTGATGGTTTTAAAAATTAATTAGGAATATTTAAATAGTGAAATAAGTAATGAATATTATTATATGTATGGATATTAATAAAAAAATTTTGTGATGGTTTTAAAAATTAATTAGGAATATTTAAATAGTGAAATAATTAACGAACATTACTATATGCACCGATATTAATAAAACAATTTTTCAAATCACAAAGCTAAAATTTTCTACTTCCCGTAATTAATTTTCTAAATCATCTTCAAGAAGTATCAAACAAATTTTTTTTTTTCATCAATTTTAACTTCTATTTGCCATAAAGATCGCTGCAATATTTAAAATACATTATTACCAAAGAAAACAGCTAAATTTGTTAAACTTCTACTTCAAATAACCAAAACTAATATCCCAAAGAAATAAAAATTCCAAAATCTATTGCAACAAATCTCCAATCATCAACTCTTCAACCATTCCAATATTATTAAACCGCTCTTTACGTAATATACATACGCGTTCTAAAATATTTGCCTGAGTACAAAACAATTTCAGAATCAACGCACATAATATCTACTTTATTGTTAGTTACGAAATACACTAACTAAATTTTTTATCAACACTTCAATTTATTCTGCATACCATGCCACACGTTCCTATTAAACATCCAAGAACCGATTACGTGTTTGCAATAAATCGTTACACAACGCAATCTAAAAAGGATTATCAACTTTACACGCTTTTAAATATCATTAGCTGATAAGAATTTTTTCCACTCGGTCGAAGAAATTTGTATCGTGTTGGCCACTCAACCAATCGAACTTTCTATTCGTCAGATCGATAAGAGTATCACGGAGGGAGTGAATAATATTTATTTCGTCGTTAACGTATCGCCAATTTCTCTTATCTACGTTTCACGCTTGATGCATTGCAACCGTTTGAAAAGCACTCTCCAAACGAGAGAGATACTTGTTAATTACGTTCAATCGATCGATCCGTGTTCCTTTACCCACGAGGAAGTTCCGTGGACGACCGAAATACGCGATCTACGAGCGGAACGCGCACCGAATACGGCGAGCAATGAATTTCTATTTTCACCATATTCCTCTCTCAGACCGAGCTAATCCATTAAAAATTTTTTTTTCAGTGCTCTCAGTTGGTTTGTTTCGGTTTCGCTGGCTAATTTAGGGGTAGATAAAAAAGAATTGGATTATTTTATACGTTAACGTAGTTACTGTCTTTATGTTTATTAACGCTTTGCAACTGGCGAACTTTTTTAAGTTTCAAAGGACTGCTCTGAAAATTTAGTGTTCTTTTGGAAAGGGAAACAGAAAATTAGAAATGTTTACGATTTTTATTTACTTAGTTAATTAATTTTATTTTATAATAAAAGAAGTGTTTGAATCGACGAAGATATAGAATTTCAAAACTTAATCTCTGAAGAAAATTATGCGTGTCGCCATAGAAGCGCCAGTCGAGTGCAAAGGGTTAAAGGTACACAATCGGTCATAAAAGTTTACACTGATTAAATTTTGTATGTTTGACTTATAGAATTTTTATTTTAGTGTGCTGTGGTAATTATTGTAACACTGTAATAGCCGGATCTGAATTGGATCGATTAGTAGATTAATAGATCTGATTAGATCGAGAAATCTTTGAAAATTTAGTTAAAGCGACTAGGAATGAAATTATACTAGATATTATAAAATTTCTAAATTTATTTGCGCTAAGAAGATTGCTTTTAATGTTAATGGTGAACGTAGAAAATATTAGTATATCTGTCTATCTTTCTCTGTGATTTCATTTTCTCGAGCTCATTTTTGGAATATTGTATTTTGTATATTTTTACATTTCCTGGATGGTGATTTTAAAAAATTGTGATATTATTTTTTTAATATGTCTAAGTTTAATTAATACGCAATCTAATGGAAGCAAAATTTCTAGAGGTACCATCTTCGTTATAATATTTCAAACATATGTCGTGTGTGTAGACTTTCATGACTGAATGTATTTATTAAAGAAATAATACGGATTTTTAAAATTTTATACTTCCATTCTACCTTTTATGCATTCATTAAATAAACGTGAAATTTATTAAATACGAAATACCGTAATAAAATTAACAAATGTCAAAAAATAATGTACAGTTTCTTTTTAAAAAAATAAATATAATCTTTCTTCAATTTATTCAATCTAATTCGAACGTAACACGAAGCATCCTATTATCTATTATATTATACAAAATGTTGTTAATTTTATCCTAGAATAATTACAATTTTTAAGGAAGCAAATAAATTTATAAAAGAACAAATAACAGTTTTATGTTCTCTCTGTAAAGATGCAGCAATAATTTCAAGCGCACGCGACTGCAATTTTTTTCAGCGACAGTGACGATACGAGATATTAATCACGCATCGAGCAATAATCTGCATACGAACACGCAGCACCCGTTTATTTACAGTCATTATTTTTCAATAGCGATGACGCGTGCCAGACACGTTCTTCATCCTTTCACTCGCGCAGATCGATCGGCTGCATTCCCGATAGATCTCCTAGAATCCGTGTACGAGGCATACCGTGTAAAATCGCATGCATCGAAGTATTCGACCTTGGATTTTTGTACCACTTGTTCTTTTATTAATCATTGAAAGTCTTGCTATTTACATTTTCCTTTATTGTGCAAACCTTGGAAATACTACTATTTAAGTTGATCGAATGGTACTTACAACTTTATTTAATTATTCTAATTTTTAGGACAATGATCAGTAATCGAGAAATTTACTATAATAGAAATTTATTATAATTCATATCTACAAGAACTTGATTTTTTTGAAGCTTGAAATGTCTTTTAGTACGTTTTAAATATTTTATTTGTTTATTTTTTATATATTTAATTTTAATTTTAATTTTAATTTTTTAATTTTAGTTTTAATTTTAATTTTAATTTTAATTTTAGTTTTAATTTTAATTTTAGTTTTAATTTTAATTTTAGTTTTAATTTTAGTTTTAATTTTAGTTTTAATTTTAATTTTAGTTTTAATTTTAATTTTAGTTTTAATTTTAGTTTTAGTTTTAATTTTAGTTTTAGTTTTAATTTTAGTTTTAATTTTAGTTTTAATTTTAACATTAATTTTAGTTTTAATTTTAATTTTAGTTTTAATTTTAATTTTAGTTTTAATTTTAATTTTAGTTTTAATTTTAATTTTAGTTTTAATTTTAATTTTAGTTTTAGCTTTAATTTTAATTTTAGCTTTAATTTTAATTTTAGTTTTAATTTTAATTTTAATTTTATTTTGATTATAATTTTTTTATTGTAATTTGTATAGATTATAAAAACTGTTATTGGAAAATTATTATTTACAATATGTAACATATTACCTTACGGTTCTTTTAAAAATTTATAATTCAGAATATTTGCAAGAATTTGGCTTCGTCAATTTATGAACTTGACTGAAAACTTCCTTCAGTACATTTTAAATATTTAATACTTTTAACTTTTATGACACCGATTATAAAAATCAACACTAAAATTCTCACATACAATATATTACATTTTATCTTACGGTTCTTTTAAAAATTCCCTATAATTGATAACGTTTACAAGAATTTGGCTTCCCCAATTTATGAACTTGACTGAAAACTTTCTTCAGTACATTTTAAATATTCGCCAAAACTGTTACTTACAATACATTACATTTCACCTTATGGTTCATTAAAAAATTTACTTTAATTCGTATCCGTAAAAACTTGGCTACCCCTTGGCTAATTTACGAACTTAGCTTAAAGATGTTCCTCTGTAAAGTGTCCTTTAAATATTCATTTCATTAAACCGTTTCGCGAGAGGTACATTTAAAATAAAATTATTAAAAACACGAAAAAACCAAGATCCAAGAAACTCAACTTAAAAAGCAATACTTTAGATGAAAGCCCGCGATACGGCCAAGCGAACAGCCTCGAGACTCCATTATCACGAGCATTAACTCGAAACGAATATTCGCACCAGGATCCAGGATAATAGTTTCGATAGCCATCGAGGCACAATGAGTCCATGAAATTTTACGCAAATGCGTACAGTAAATGAGCGTCAATAATGATCAACGTTAATTCCATGTTAACGTTTCAGCACAGCGAGAAATAATCGTACACGATCATTTATAACCGTCGACGAGGGACGAAGAAACTTCCACGTTTCGAGTAAATGCAAAACGCCTCTTAATTATCGTCTCCATAAATTACAGCATTATAAATTCGGCCTTTTGATCGTCAATTCGAAGCTATTCTCACGCGTCGCGCAAGATATTTCTTCTTCAACGTTCCACCGTGAACGCCCCTTTACATTCAATTACTCGTTAACACGAATTCCACGCGGCTGAGAAATGAAATGCCTTTGGTCACGGTGTTTCTAATCGCTCTTCGCTCGTAGAGCTAGCTTCAAAGTTTGTTCGCCTAGCTTTGTACCTGTTTCATCGGTCACTGGTCGTCCCTTGCTTCCGTCCATTTTGTATACTTTCTTTTATTCTTTTTCTAGGGGTCGCGTTAAACTTGCTTTACGATTTTTTTTTAATATTTATACATGTTAGTCGGAGATATTCGAATGCAAAGCATTGAAATGTTAGACGTGTTTTTGTTGTTTCGTATTTTTTTAACTTCGGTGAAAATAGAATTGGGTGTAGGTAGAAAATGTCTAAGAAATGTTTATAAAAATATCGAAGAAACATTTATAAAAATATTGAAGAAATATTTATAAAAATATCCAAGAAACATTTATAAAAATATTCAAGAAACATTTATAAAAATATCCAAGATACGTTTATAAAAATATTCAAGAAATATTTATAAAAATATCCAAAAAAACATCTATAAAAATATCAAAAAAAATGCTCATATCCAAGAAAAAATAAATCAAAAGCATAGAATAAAATCGAAAATCGAGTTTGAATTGAAATCGACTTTTCGATCTTAAAAATAAAAATAAAAATTCCATCTCGATATTAAAAATATTTTTTCCAAAACAGCATCGAGTTAAAATTTCTTTTTTCTCCTTTACTTTAATTTCATATTGCATCAACATCTAGATGCTCACTAGGAATAATTTCGACTCCTTAACCCATTCGCTACAAAGGTCTTTGCCGAAAAACGCGGCCATAGTATAGGTGGTATACGCTATATTATCTCGCTATAACCATTCTTTGGGCTTTTGTGTATCAAATTATCTACCTTAACATATCCGTATACCATAAATACTATTTTTCCCAGTGTATACTTGTAACTTTCAAATACGAATACGATTCATTGACTGACTGTAGCCGTTGATATTATCCGATAGTCGAGCAACTATAATCGCCCATAGTAATGCAGAAGTCAATTCATAGCGAACGACTATAATCGCCCGTAGTAGCGAGAGGGTTAAAAAAAAGATTTTTCTTCCCGTGAATTATATATTGAGTAGAGAATCTCTCGTATGAGAGAGAAAGAGACTCCTCATAAAATCTAGGTCTCAAATTTTCGGCCGCACCAATACGATGGGACCTCGTTTCCAATTGGTTCGGCCTTTAGCCGGAAAAAAATATAAAAGAACCGAGGAAACATAGTTTTAGAGAGTTTTTTTAAGTCAACCACTGTAGAAATAAAATAAAAAGCACTTCAATATACACCGCTCTTCCTTATATTCTTTTCACATACCTTCCATCTTCATTCCATCGAAACAAATAACTATACTTTAATCATAGATAATTCCAGTGTCAACCTCTCACAAACCAACTCACACATCCTTACAATTAAATAATCTCCACGGAAAGAAGGAGAAGAGATGACTTTGTAATTTATAACCGAACTGATCGCACCGAATTATTTATTCATCGCTACCATGCAATTCCACGATACGATTATCTCCAATAAAACCGTACGCTCTTATTTCCTCCACGTCAAGTGTCTCGACTCTGGGCTTTCTTAGAACATATCCATCGACTACTTGAGAAAACAACACCGGCGATCCAATCGTGTAGCAATTTGCACGTGAGCGTTCAATAGACACGTCGATGCAGGTATGCGCATTGTGGGCCGAGATTCAAACGCATTCCTTGCACAACCAGTAATTTAAGTGGCGACCGATTGATATAATACGACAGACGTAATTTACCGAGAATCAATCGCGGGTATCAACGAGCATGCACACGCATTGAGAATGTCAGGTTCAGGCGAAAAAATCGATCGTCAAACGATGTCCTTTCGATTCGCACGAGCGTTGATTACCTGCACGTTACTTCCGATACTACACGTTTACGGTAATACCCGCGTTTCTAGATACTTATTTGTCGAATGTTTTTTGCGGCCTCTCTCGTATTATGGCTCGAATGGAAAGTGTGCGGTGTGCGACGAATAATTGGCGAGAGGTGCTTGAGGATTCTCGTGAAAGAATTCTACTTTTTATGTCGAATCGTGTATTTAATTAATATGCAATCTGTGGTCATTGTATTGCTCTTGCATATTTGCGAAGCTAAATAAACTTGCAACGGTTTGAACAGTTTAAAAAAAATTAATAAATAGAAAAGAATAAAATCTTTATGTGAGTCTTTAACACTAAAACTACCGAAGTGGCAAAAATGTTTGCGATTTCTTATATAAAATTTTAGAAATTTTTTCTGTAAAGCTAAATAAACCTACAACAGATTGAACAGTTAAAAAAAAAATAAAATAAAATAAACAGAAAAGAATAAAATCTTTATATGAAATTTTAACACTAAAACTACCGAAGTGGTAAAAATGTTTGCGATTTCTTATATAAAATTTTAGAAATTTTTTCTGTAAAGCTAAATAAACCTACAACAGTTTGAACAGTTTAAAAGAAATAAATAAATAAACAGAAACCGATAAAATCTTTATATGAATCTTTAAAACTACCAAAGTGGTAAAAATGTTTGCAATTTCTTACATAAAATTTTAGAAATTTTTTCTTCAAAGCTAAACAAACCTACAACAGTTTGAACAATTTAAAAAAAATAAATAAACAGAAAAGAATAAAATCTTTATATGAAATTTTAACACTAAAACTACCGAAGTGATAAAAATGTTTGCAATTTCTTATATAAAATTTTAGAAATTTTTTCTTCAAAGCTAAACAAACCTACAACAGTGTGAACAGTTAAAAAAAAAAGAAATAAAATAAAATAAACAGAAACCAATAAAATCTTTATACGAATCTTTTCCAACACTAAAACTACCGAAACTGGTCAAAACGACTTATATAAAATTCTAGAAATTACAACACTACACTTTAAAAAATTCTTTCTATTTTTCTGTAACGAATACGAATAAAGATTTATTATCCTCTGCATCGTACATTCCTCTTCGAGTACCTTTTATTTTAAAATTCTTCGCTAGAGATGGATATACCTGAATCGTCGATAGTTTCAGTGCTAAACACTTTTTACGAGCTCAATCCACCACCGAAGGTACGCCTGCATATTGTGCCGCACTTAGCATACTTCGATCGACTTCTCCTTTATCGAACTTCAATCTCTCCACCATTCACACAGCCCATTACCTCATCCTCCTCCATTTCGATCCAATTCGCTCTATTCCAGCGCCAAGTAACCCGAGAGGTTCGTGTTCGCGACATTTTTACACGCGTCGCAACATTGTGGCCGGGTACGTAAGTGCGAACGAGCCCCGGACACGTTATTACACAGGTAATACACCTGTTACCATACGCGTTGCGTAAGCCTCTTCAGAGGCGAACCCTCGGCTCAGACTGGCCGCAAGAATTCCGAGTACTTTCACTCGAAGTTGCCGCGGCGAGGAGGTGTCGCGCTCGATACGTACACACGGACAGGCCGCCGACGTTCGACAGCGAACGAAGAAGGTGAAACACATTTATCGTGTGCCTTCCAGTTGGCGGGGAAAATTTCGAGTGAAATTAACACGTTCACCGCGATACTGGTTATATAGATCGTTGCTTCGCGTGTGTCTCTTTTTCGTCGAACCTTGGCCAACTCTTTCATTTTCGCTGCGATAAACAGTAATCGAGTATGCGACATACGGATCTCTACGAAATACGTGTTAACCCTGTATAGCCTGAATTTTGTCTGCTTATTGGAGAAAAAAGTAGGATCGATTACAGTTTTTCGCTTTGATTTGAAAATGTTTTAAGTAATAATTACCGTATATGGATCGTGGTGTCGCTACGGTAATACAGTAATCAAATTTAATAGTGCGGTGATAACTAAAGAAAATTCATTTTTGAAAATATAGATATTTTAAAAAATATCACGTCCGACGAAATTATTTAGATCTATAAAAGAGAATAATGTCTGGGAAATATGACAATTCTTAGTACAGGGGTTATAATTTGGGTGATTTGCTGTTGCTGTCTTTTATTTAATTTTTATTTCTTTTAATTTTTTTTAAATTGTTTTATTTCTTTAATTCTTTTATTTTTTTAATTCTTTTAATTTTTTTTAATTCTTCCTTAATTCTTCTTTTTTTAGATTAACACCAAAACCATCGACAATTAAAACAGACCTATCTATATATAAAAAAAAAAATTGTATCCAAAACGACAACTATCAGAAAAAAAATACATAACATAAGCGAAACAAATCTTCACCCATATTTCAATAGAAATAATTCAATAGAAACTAACAAAAATCCGCAAAGATGCAAATTTATAAATTTTCCATAAAAAATTACAAGCCGGTCACTTTAACTTAGATAGTTTTACCGTCAATTCCTCAAAATTGGACGGAATACTCCGTATCGCGAAATATAAAAATGCAATAAGACTCTATCTCATGAAAGAGTCTATTTGCGCACAGTTACCTCGTACCGCAAAATAGGAAAACTTAATACGCGATATATATATTCAGCAGCATCAAATAGAAAAATTTTCAAAAAAAAAGTTGCCGCAGTGAACGTGTTAATCCTGGAAAAATTACGGTTCGTTGCACGATCAATGGGAGCACGACTTGGAGCGTTGTGTCTATTACACGCAGCGCTCATTCGCGAGCGCGTTCGTTAGGTAATTTAGAAATTAGCGTCGTTTCTCTCGGTCGTTCGACGCGTGCTACGGATTCGCTGGAATGTATGTAAACGGAGCTTGAGCGACCATGCATACCTTTTGGATCGGATCGGTATAGTTGGTAGAAACGATACAGTGTGGCCGTAAAATCTATCGGGCGTCAAAGTACCTGTGTTTCGAGCGTCGAAACGAAAATTTGAAAACATGTAAGATAAGAAGTTTGTGCCTTGTAAAATTGTCCGGTGTCAATTTTGAATTGGTCTCAGACCCAAAGAGATTTTATAATGTGTGTTCTGTTTAACGCTAGAACTATCGACAATTAAAGCGTACTTATTTCTACCGAAAAAATCATAACGAACGGTATATAAAAAAATACGCGATGCAAGGGAAACAAAGCTTTGTCTACATTTTTAACAGAAAATCACGGAAAATTGAAAACACGTAAGATAAAAAATTTGTGCATTGTAAAATTGTCCGGTGTCAATTTTGAATTGGTCTGAGACCCAGAGAGATTTTATAATGTGTGTTCTGTTTAACGCTAGAACTACCGACAATTAAAGCATACTTATTTCTACCTAAGCGCCTTTAGGCGGCCACGGTAGTCAGAGGGTTAAATAATATGAGAGAAGTATTCTTGAGCATCTATTACTCATTTAATATATTATTATTTACGATCTGAACTACGATATCAACAGTTCGATCATCAAACGCATCGTTCGTAATCTATGCCGATGGTTTTCACTGTATGGAAGTATTGAAATAGTATTATACAGTTAATACAGTATGCTGTATTTCAGCAGTCAAAGGGTTAACAAGATTAATAAGATTAAGAATGAAATAAATCCTTTGATATGGATCAAAGTGTCTGACAAATGCAAAATTTTTATGTTTTCGTTAGCGTACATCGAAGTATTTGCAAAACATGGAAAGAAAAAAAGAATTTCTAACCTCGGAGAATAAAAGTCAGCCCAGTGTCAATAAACAAACAAGAACAAGTAATTTACACGTTAAATAAATGATCCATGAATAAGGAATAAATATATGAGTCGATGAATAATCAAGATCCAATATCGAAAGTAAAACGACTCACACGGGTACAGATCGAGGCCCGAAGGTACGAGATAAATAGGATATTTATTGACGCAAGCTAAGGTATATCGAAACATAGATCGGTGAATAATGCAGCGATTAAAAAGAAGGTAGATACGAAATTGATACATGACGTGAAACGGAACTGTACGAGCAACCTGAGTTTACCGTTGATTCAGCTACAAATTATTATCAGACAATTCGCGTGTTATGCGATAAACGAAATCTCGACCAGGAAACTGTACGATCGATTGCAAACTGAAATCTCTGCTGAATTAAATATAATTTATGTCCAGTTGTTTGCAACAAAGTTAAAGCCTGAAGTTTCTAGAATTTTGTGTACGGACGCGAATAATAATGCAAGGAAAATGCACAATATTAATATTATATCGCTTGTAAATATTACTTTTATTATTTTTCAATTTTATTATTTTTTACTTTTATTATTTTTTACTATTATTACTTTTATATTATTTTTCATTATTTTTGTATATTTACAAAGAATATAATACATTTGTGCGTTTCTCGCATTACCAGTAAAGTATACTTTTTAAATAAATTTTAGCAAATCATGCTTTAAAAAATTGCTCTCAAATAAGCTTTAAAAAAAAAAGCAAAACGACTACTGTATATTTTAATATCGCTTTGTCAAAGATTTTTTGCACCGTTCCATGAAGTAATAAATTTATTAATACACCTCTTACAACCCTCGCAAATTTAAATACCGCTAAAAATTTTTATGCCAACGCAACACCCAAAAGAATATTGAAACAATTAATTCATCATTCAGTAACTTATTCTTCAACATTTTTCTATCACCCATTTCCAAGGTATTTAATTAACTAACCAATCTCTTGATTACTCTACGAGCAATTAATTTACCGCTCAACAATTTATTCTTAAAGAAGTATCTTCTACGATCTCTTTCAAAAATATACAATCAATTAACCAATCCCTGAATCATTCTACAAAATTAATATCCAGCAAAGAAATTCGCTGCTTAATATTCGCTGATTAATAATAATCGCGATCACACTGTTTCAAAAAGATAATTATTATCAAAGAAATTCCTAAGAGCATCACTGAGAGTACCGATGTTACTAATTTACCATTCAATGCTACTCGTTCCGAGCCTATCGGCCGAGCAAACTTGCTACGATACATTAGAACGCGGTAAGTGGCAATTTGCTTCGACCAACGATTTCCAACTAACTCACTGCTTTCCTTCGCATTGCTATTCCTCTTCGGTTACGCCTTCATTATTTCGAACGAAACAAGAAACGAAGAAAGAAAAAAAAAAAATGTTCAACTCCACATTCTAGTATAACCGGAGCCCCTTCGACTCTTTACGTTTCCCCTATTGAACATGACATAACGTACTACGAAGTTTCTTCAGCTTTCCCCGACCCTCGTCAAACGCTGTACTACGTCTATAATTTTCGATATTACACGCCGTGGAGTTCGAGGCACAGATGTTCCACTGTACATTCAGCCACTATTTACATAATACGTTTCCCGCGTTAAAACGTCAGCCTGTCCACCTGTGGCTCGGCTAAAAACACTTATGATGCGCGGAAAGTAAAGTTGATCAGAGCGTGATTATTTCAGAAAATGATCTAAGACTGGATCTATGAAATTTAAACGGCCAATTTGTAATTGGAGGCGTTAGCGGTAGGAAGGGTGTGAGTGTAAAAATGGTAATTATCGGAGAACAAGGTTTAAAGGATTTAAGGTGGTATTATTTAGATGAAATTTCTCTATTTTCTGTAATTTTGAAGACGTTGGGATGAATACTTTGATGTATGCAAAATAGCTTAAAATAACTTTATGCATTTATTGCTCTTGTGGTCG
>SMSQ01019706.1:0-20943 GCA_019453375.1 Ctenoplectra terminalis | reverse complement strand
TTTCTCTACCAATTATAAAATAACAAAATTGTAGATTACATTATATTGAAGAAGAAAAATAAGGAAACTGTACTAGTTAGGATGTTTAAGAACAAAAAGTATTTATTTCTTAATTAGATATTAAATGCACCACCCCATATTAAGCAACTTTTCTACGCTAACTATAAAATAACAAAATTATAAATTACATTATATTAAAGAAGAAAAATAACAAAACTATACTAGTTAGAACCTTTAAGAATAAAGTGCACCACTCCATATTCGGAACTCTCCACATATTAGGCACGTTTTCTCCAACAAAACAATAAATTAAATTGCGTTAAAAACAAGTAAATGTCTGGGTACTTACAACAGATAATATACGAAAATTAAATAACAATTTTCACATAAGTATAAGTATTTGCTAGACTCGCATAAGTATTTTCTGCGATTACAATATTTTCCACGCTCGCACAAGTATTTTCTACGATTATAGTATTTTCTAGACTCGCATAGGTATTTTCCACGATTATTTAATAGAACCATCAATTTAAAATTCATCTTAAACGGAAGTGCATTACGTCGAATATTTATAGCAAATGGTAATAACGATTTCTCGTCCATAAATGATGCTCGAGACTGTCGGACGTCTGACGGTTGCACGTTCATCGATTTTCTTTAAGATTGCTTTGCACCTGTACGATCGATAAATGACACGACATCCACGCGCGGTTAGAAGGAAGTGCTTCCTCGGAGAAGAAAGGTGCAAGATTGCGTTCTTCTTTCGTGATAGAAAATACTCTGAATGAGAGATCACGGACTCCAAGCGTCTGAGTGGCAGTAGTAAGGAATAAGAGAGTCGGTTGCACAGGGTGTCCTATTTAAATCAATCTCTTTGAATATTTTTGAAACCGTTGATGGCGTCGAAAAATGTTTTACTTGTGGAAGTTGAGTGGTATAAATTTTAATTCCGTACAATTTCGTTTATAAGTCATCGAACGGATGGTTCTCTAAATATCCAGTATTTTAATATTGCTATGATAATCGCGCTTTCTTGTTTTAGTGAAATGAACTTCTAATTTTCAGAAAAAGGTTTCTTTATCGTAAAACTGAAATAAGAAAATTTGGATGTTATTAAAATTCTTAAAATTATGTATTAAATAGTAAAAAGAACTTTTAATTTTTGGAAAAACGTATCTTTATTGTAAAACTGAAATAAGAAAATTTGGATATTATTAAAATTTTTTAAATTATATATTAATTAGTAAAAAGAACTTCTAAATTTCAGAAAAACGTGTCTTTATCGTAAAACAGAAATAAGAAAATTTAGATATTATTAAAATTCTTAAAATTATGTATCAAATATTATGAGATATACTAAAATTCTTAAAATGATGTATTAAATATTATAAGACATATTGAAATTCTTAAAATTATGTATTAAATACTAAAAAAAATTTTTAATTTTTAGAAAAACGTATCTTTATTGTCAAACTGAAATAAGAAAATTAGGAAATTATTAAAATTCCTAAAATTATGTATTAAATATTATGAAATATTAAAATTCTTAAAATTATCTATTAAATATTATAAGACATATTAAAATTCCTAAAATTAAAAAACCTATTAAGAAAAGGCAAACAAAATTGAACTAAAAATAATCCAAAGGTCGCAATAAGGTTAATGAATGAAAAGAAATCCATTATCTATTATTTGAATACGTTTAATAATTGTCAGACCTAATACAAGTTATTTTGCTTAAATTGATTAGCTGTAGCCATGAGAAATATAACAGCTTATGGACGTCACGTGTCCTTCTGCTTCGTCCGAATCTTTTCAAAGAAACACGTGAGCGATTTTGAATTTAAAAAAAGAACAGAAAAATCTGCGAATAAGTTGAAACTGTATTATTCACGCACGCGTTGTTCAAGGACCGAACGTATACGATTTTCTTCCGCTTTTTGATTATGATTAATAGCCGGATCAAAGTTTCTTCTATTCACTTTTACGTAGCCTTCTCGTCACGTGTACCGAACAGGAGGAAGACTTACGTAGCATTTCGTTACACAGTTTTCCTTTGTGAATATAAATCTTTGTTAGGACTTTATACGATGTCGGGTCGGTTAGTATTTCTACGTAGCTAAATTTTCTCCGTAAATATATGGCGTGACAGCGTATAAATTGTAGAAGAGACGCAGTAGCAGGTGTGACGTTTCTGTGAGGATTTTATTGCAAAAGTTAATAGCGAGTTCAGAAATGTAAAATAATTATAATTCTTTGTTTAACTCTTTTGTGTTGGGCGCGAAATTAAACAGGAATCTCAGGCGTTGATATTTTTAATGTATCGACATTAAATTGATTATAAATTTGAGGTCTGAGAAGGTGATGGACTTTTTCTTAGTTCAAAAAATTAGTTTGGTCTTTTTTTTTTTAAATCTTCCAGTTTTATGAAAAATAAAGTTACAACATAAAATTGAGCGGAGAGGTTACGTATATTGATAAGAAATTTTTTATATTTGTCAAATAGAAAATTTTAATAAAAACTGAAAATTTTCAACGGAGTTAAAATAGATATCTGATATTAATCAAATAACTCGCACGGTTATTAGTTGTATTATTGAATTCGTTATTAAAAACATTGTTATCTTTAGATTTCTTTGTTCCAGAAAATTTTGTAGGATTTTTTCTATTTATTTATTTTTTTATTTTTCCATCTTCAAGATTTACGCACAGATTACGGATTTTTATGCAAATTCATGCTTTCATGAATGTAATTAAAAATATGGAAGCTGGGTAGGCAATTGTTTTATTCACTGAATATTATGAGGATTATATTTTGGGTTTATTTATACATTTTCTGTGCATTTTTGTGCTTTCAAATTTTCCATAACTGCATAAAAATCCGCAGTCTAATGTTAATTCAACCATTTATAGTAAAAAAAAAAGATTCTGAACGCCTGTCTCTCATTTACATTTCAATTAAAAACTATTTTTACGTAATCAGCAGACGGCAGGTGTCTGATGAATTTTGAACGTAGAAATATTATAAAATCAATTCGAACTTAATTTACTTTTATATCCACTTACAATAATAGAAAATAATAAAATTATTTTGGTAAAGGTAATTTGGGATTTCTTCGCCAAATTAATTTATTTAAGAATCGGATCAAAATAAAAATTCAGCCAAAAAAAGATTTCTAAGTTAAAAACGCTTAATTATTAATGTTCGAATAAAATGAATATTAATTACGAATTTACAATAAAAAGTTGACTTTCAAAATTCTGATTATTATTCATCCACTATCAAAACAGAATGATCCCATTTTCTCCTCGGTCAATCCTACAAATCTTGAACAAGAAAAAATAGTAAAAGAAAATAGATATTTTCTCAAATATCTATAATAAGAGTAACAGTTCTTTGCGCATATATATATATATTTTTGTTTTTTTACAAAAAATCCTAGAAAATCCTCAAAAATTAATTATTGTAAATTTATAAAATTCCTATAAGAAATTACGAACCAGTCAAAATAACTGATAGTTCTGATGTTAGAACTGCTCGAGTAATGTGCACGAAGAAACGAAGACGAGTTATTTGAAGAAACAGTTGATGGAAAGAAAGGAAAGGCAGTGGATCGATTAGCTGTCGGGGATGGCGTGCACCAACCCTTCAGGAATTCGATATAAAGGCTTCTGGGTGCACGTGTGCTCGTTCTGTAATGTATGCAAGCGTACAGACGCAAGGAAGGAGCTACGTGTATGGGTGGTTCGTCATATGGGTTACCTCGAAGCAAGATCGCGGCTAGAAGGACAGCCTAACGGAAGTGGAATTTTTTCTGCAGTCGCGTTTCAGTAATTTCTTGCGGAAAATGGGCAACTTGAAATGTTCCAGCACGGCAATTAGCGTCTTAATAGTTTTCTAACCCTTGGGACCCGCGCTCTTTTGTCCGCGGAGCGAAGATCCCAATCGGGGCCCACTTTCTATCGCTTCGGTCTTCTCCTGTTTCCTGCGTTTCATATATTTTATATTAGGTTGGAAACTATGAAACGGGCGTTTTTTGTTTAGTCTGTGTTCAGCTGCGACCGAGAGAGATACATTGTAACGCGCGCTCGATATTTTTATTTATAAAGCTTAAAGGTATTCTTCTTACTCATTTTGTAAAATTTTTTCGCCTTTGTATCCCATTTTTATTTTATCTTTATCCTAAACCAGATGGAAACAAAACGCGATTTACATCTACTCTTGTTGTACGAGTTTAACACTAGAACTACCGAACAAGTCAAAATGACTTGCTCATAATTTCTTATAGAAATTTTATAAATTTACAATAACGAATTTTTGAGGATTTTCCGCAATTTTTTGTAAAAAATATGCATAAAGAATTGTTACCCTTGGTATAGGTATTTTTCGAATACCTATCATTTTGATTTCTTTGGTACAAATAACTCTACTTTAATCGTCGGTAGTTCTAGTGTTAAATTAAATCATACCGCGGCTCAAGCTTCGAGAAATATTAATCAGGCGTTCGGAGATGGATCCGCCGATGAAAGAAATGCTCGATATTGGTTCGAAAAATTTCGTTCCGGCAATTTGAGTATCGCGAACGAGCCTCGAGGAAGACCACCGGCCTATATTGATAACGAGGAATCAACACTAGATTTACGGACCATAGTTGGATCGTTTCGATGGGTACGTTAAAACACAGTTTTGTTTTAACAATATTAGTTAATTTTATTTTAGATTAACAAATTGTTGTCACCGGAGGAATATTTAGCACATTTTTGTATATAAATTTCATTTTTAATGTACATTTTTCCCGCCTGTACTTGTTAATCTTAAGCGGGAAATTTGAAATCCGTCAAATTGACGGGTTCCGTGAATCTAGTGTTAAGGACGACTGTGGAATCCGATCCACGCACAACTAGTCGAACACTTGGGTCTAAACTAGGAACCGGTCGTACAGCTGTGTTAAAACATTTGCGTGCAATAAATAAAGTGAAAAAATTGGACTCGTATGTGCCGCACGAATTGACGCAACGCCCGTTTCATAGTTTCCAACCTAATAATTATTCAAACTGTCTATGCAGATACGGATGCACCGGATAGTTTGTATATTACTATTTAGTCGCAATCTTTCGCAGTCCGCGGAAAATTAATATTTGGAAGGAGAAGGAAAGAATTATTTCAGGGAAGAGAAGAACGGTATCTGGTGGGTAAAAATTATTGCTGAGGTTCGAATTTCACGAGTGTTTTAACGTACTTTTTAAATAAGCTTCATGACAAGTTAAACTTTTATAATTTGAGTTTTCTCTGATTATTGGATCGAAAAATTAGGATTGGTTACAGTTGCTCATTTTATACAGTTTTTGATATAGCACAATGATAAAGTATTTTACAGTATTTTTAACCCTCTATGGCGCCACGTGACTTAAGAGTCGCATACTGATGTATTTATATTTTAAAAAATTTATTTCATTTAGTTATCACTGTACTATTAAATTTTATCGTTGTAGTGATACCACAATTTATCTACAGCAATTATTACTTTAAAAATTTTGCAATCAAGAATTTTACAAGATACATGATGGTAAACAAACATAATTCGGACCATAAAGAGTTAATGATACAATGATGAATAAATAACATGAAATTTTAAAAATTCATATGTATAACTGTGTAATTTCTAGGTCACACGGCACCACAGAGGGTTATTTATTAATTTTTTATGTGTTTCGTGATGAACTTAATTCTAAATCTTATTGCATAATTATGATTATATAATAGGTACGATAGAAGTACATTTTTAAATCGTATTATTGATATTAAATATTTTTGTTTTGAAAATTTGGAAAATGTGTTGCGGTGGTTTATAACTGTTCATTCTGATCTTTAACCCTTTGCTATGGCGACATTCATAATTTTCTTCAGAGATTATATTTCTAATTAAATTCTATATTTTCATCGTGTCAGACGCTTCTTTTATTTTGAAAATAAAAGTAAATTAACCGAATAAATAAGAAATCTTTTTCCCTTTCAAAAAGAACACTTTAAGTTTTCACAATAGTCCTTTGAAACTTAAAAAAGTTGATCAGTGTAAAGGGTTGATAGTAGAGCTATTCGTGATGCAAGTATAATTATTTATACCGAAGAAATAAAATGTAGCTGTATGAAAAGAATATTTAATAGCGAAGGAAACAGATTTTTATTTATATTTTTAGTAGAAAATAATGGAAAATTCGTCAAAAGCTAGCTTTAGTAAATTTATTAACGTTTCATGAAAGATTACCAATTGGTTATTTCGATCACTCTGCTAGTTCTAGTGTTAATTTATAGCGTAGGTACGGTTTAGTTGCGGTACGTTCAGAAGTTTTTGCGTCTATCAAATGGTCTAATACCCACCAGTGTTCACGCCTCGTTCACGTTGCAGTGTATTAAGTAACGTTTCAGTAGAGTGTCACTGATGATTGCCTTGTAACTAGATCACCAGTGGAAATTCAGTGGTATCAATTTTCTTCTGAATCAATTGCAAATGAGAGAGTTCTGTACTCTCAGTACACATTATAATAAATGTGACTTATTCTCGTTTAGGGAGAATTTTGATTTTTTGAAGATAGCTTAGCCTTTTTTGATTCAGATTTCTTGATAGAAGACTGTTGGAGTTTTACAATATTTATTCATTGAATTTAGATCGCTCAAAAAAAATTTATGTTTCTGTGAGAGAAAATTTCTCGAAAAAATAATTAATACAGTAATACTCATTATTATTATTTTTTTGTTATTAGTTTTTATCGAATTAGAATCATTGATAGAAATATAAATTTTCGTGTATAATTATAAAAAATTAACACTAGAACTATCAAAGTGGTCAGAATGACCGATTTGTAATTTTTCATAGAAAATTTATAAATTACTAAGGTGGTTTTAAAAAAATATTTTGAAATAAATATTAAATATGTATTACAGTATTTAGTTATCGAATTAGAACGACTCACAAAAATATAAATTTTCGTATATATTTATAAAAAATTAACACTGGAAATATCAAAGTGATCGTAATTTTTTATAAAAATTTTACAAATTACTAAGGTGGTTTTTGAAAAATATTCCATTATTTTCTATCAGACAAAAATTTCTGTATTACAGTATTAGCTTATCGAATTAGAACCACTCACAAAAATACAAATTTTCTTGTATAATTATAACTTATAATTAACACTAGAAATATCAAAGTGGTCAAATTGACTAATTAGTAATTTTGCATAGAAATTTTACAAATTATTAAGGTGGCTTTTGAAAAATATTCTATTATTTTCTATGAGACAAAAATTTCTGTATTATAGTATCTGCTTATCGAATTAGAACTACTCACAAAAATACAAATTTTCGTGTATAATTATAACTTATAATTAACACTAGAAATATCAAAGTGGTCAAACTGACTAATTAGTAATTTTTCATAGAAATTTTACAAATCACTAAGGTGGCTTTTAAAAAATATTCCATTATTTTCCTTATTCACACTCCTTCCCATTACATATTTTTCCATATACTCTGAATTTTTATTTCTTCGCTAAAAACAAATATACTTTTTTCGCCGATGGTCTTAATTCAATGAATAGATACAATACATCAATACAACCATTTATATCACCACGATCAGCTCAATTTACAACCAACACGTGCTCCAAAAAACTTGTCCAAGTTCCAAACATCCTAACAAAATCCAAACCGACTCCGAAACAAACAACCAACCACCAAAGACTCAAATTCTCCCCATCTAAACGAAAAAGAAAAAGATCTCGAAATACACAATCACCAACTAAGAGTATCAAAAACTCGCGCAAACATCACAATTGATCTCTTTGCTTCAAATCATTAATTAAAAAGCTAAAACACCTATATAGATCCCGTAATTAACTTTCTAGAGAATCAAATTAACAGTATTTTCCCAGTTAGGTGCACACCTACCCTAATATTAGCCTGCCATGCGTACCCGAAGCGTTACGTGTTCTCATCTCATAAATCAACCTCCGTTTTGGCCCACTTTCAACTTTTCCAGTTAAAACCCCCAAAACTGGTCCACCCATTTCTGAGTCACCCTGTACGACGAACAAAGCCCGATGACAAACTGCGGCTGCATATAAGCGACTATTGTGACCCACAGCCCACGTTTTCCGTTAGACGTTATTATCCGCACCACCTGTCTTAACGTGCGCTCTTCCCCTTCTTACGTTATCTCTTACCTTGTATCTAGACATCCGCCGTCTCGTTCCCACTTTTATTCTTCGTATCGGATCGTCCTCTTTTTTTTTTTTTTCTTTTTACCATCTCTCTCCTGTTCCGTTGCGTAGGTAGCTAACGCCGCCTTCCTCGATGTCTCGCTTCCTCTTCAGCTCTATCGGCTACCATATTCGTTTGCGTTGTTACACCTGCGACTTTAAAGGCTCGGTGAACTGTTTTATTTAAATTGATCGTCGCTGTCAGGTGGTTACCTGACCAAAATCGGGAACGCTGTTTGCGTTCCCTGATGAGTTCTCCGGCGTGTTTCGCTGGTTAGAGACCTTGCACCAGCCGCTGCGATGGAACGGGGAAGGTGTATGTGGGTCTAGGTAGTTCGTGGAAGCAAATTGGTGTTCGTGAATTATTTAAGTCAGTGATTCTCATTTTTTTTGTCCCATAGACGTTTTTTCTTTATGTTAGGTGTCGTTTTGTGTTCGCTGAGAGCGGCCGTTTATTCCTCTATTGGCCGAATTTTGTATAGTTGTCGGAGAAGAAATTATGATTGTTCGCAGTTTTTCACTTTGATTTGAAAATGTTTTAAGTAATAATTACGGATTAATAATAATAGATCGTGGCGTCGTTACAGTAATACAGTAATCAGATTTAATAGTAGAAGGATAAGTCGGTGAAATAAATTTTTTAAAATGTAGATACATTGGTTTGTAATGTTTAAGTCATACGGCGCCATAGAGGGTTAAATATCTACGTTTTTAAAGCTTCGAAATCGACTTGTTTTTAGTATTGTTGCGCGTTAACGTGTATTTGTTTTAAGTCAAATTTAGGGAATTAATGTACAACAGTGAAATTTAATGCTTGTAAATTAAATTTTTATAATATTTTGAAGCATGGCAGTTTCTAAAATAATCTTTTCAAAGTGCGATCTTTTTAGGATTATATATGAGTTTAGAGGGTTAATTTAATGAAGAATATTTATTGTATTACTTAATTGGACTATTGATATTAATTCTTTTGTACTTTTGAACTTTTTTAAGTTTTACGAGACTATTGCGAAAACTTAAAGTATATAGTTGTGGAAAGAAAAAGAGAATATAAATGTTTATGATATTTTGTTTGTTTGATTAATTTGCTTTGAATAAAAATTGAACTCAAAACATAACTTCTGAAGAAAATTACAAATGTCGTAATGGCGCCAGTGAAGTGCAAAGGGCTAATAATTATTAGTAATATTAATAATATTAATAATTACTAATATTACTAATATTAATAATTACTAATATTACTAATATTAATTAATATTGTAGTATATCTATAATATTAATATTAGTAATATTAATTATTATTATTATCTATACTAATAATAATATTACTATTATTAATATTAATACTAGTAATATTAATTAATATAAGTAATAATATTACTAATATTAATATTATAGATATACTGTAATATTAATTAATATTAATACTAGTAATATTAATTAATGTAAGTAATAATATTACTAATATTAATATTATAGATATACTGTAATATTAATTAATATTACTAGTATTAATATTAATAATAATAATATTAGTAATAATATTAATATTACTAATATTAATTAATATTACTAGTATTAATATTAATAATAATAATATTAGTAATAATATTAATATTACTAATATTAACTAATATTATAGTATATCACACGATAAAACCGTGATTCATTCCTTAAATTCATAAAATTCATCCCTTACATGGAATTTCTCTCTAGTTAGCAACAATTTAACATTTACCTTATCGTATCTTTTCATTTGAATTCTTTTCAATTCTTCCTGCAATTTTAAATTAATATCCCTTATAAACGACCACTGCAATAAATGATCAATAAATCAATTAATCAATATGATCAAAATAATCAATAAAACAAAAACTTGGAAATCGCTTATTAATAATATCCACGTTGCAACTTAATCTTCCTAAACCGTTCATCGACGACGCTTGTAATTAAAAGTATTACGTAACTTTTGTTCTAGATCGATGAAATAGTAATTTTCTTACATAAAGTATTAATCAATCATCGAGTACAAAAATTTCGAAATTTCGATTGGTTATTTTAAAATTCATGCGTCAGTGAAATAAATTATTTTTAAACGTGCTTTTGTTTTAAACAGTACTTCCACTGATTCGTGCAATTATCGAGGGAGCCCGTGTGTGAAGAATGAACCAAATATCGCGAATAGATAGGATTTTCGCTGTACACTGGATGCCTTGCAATTTACCCGCGAATTGCAGTTCGTGAATTATTCAAATAAGGTATTCTAATTATCTATTTTTAAGCGTTGCTATTTTTGGTTCGTGCAATAATTGGAGGATCTCGTGTGTGAAGAATGAACCACATACCTGGAATACAAAAATACCTCACGACTTTTATCGACTATTCAGCTTGTATAACGCATCGATTATTTTACTTTTAACCGTTTTAACATTGAGAACTGGACGGTGTTTGCATCTTCCAAATCAATATTTTTTAGCATACAGAGTTTATTTAATTAACGTTTTAACACTAGAATTATCGACGAATAAAGCATACTTATTTCTACCGAAAAAATCATAATGAAAGATATATAAAAAAATACGCAAATGGAGGGAAAGAAAGCTTTGTCTACATTTTTAACAGAAAACCACGGAAAATTGCGTCGGAGATGCTATAGTAAATTTATAAAATTGCTGTAAAAAATTACGAATGGGTCATTTTGACCACTTTGGTAGTTCTAGTGTTAAATTACTAGGTTTAATAATTTTTACTTGCAATTGAGCCACTTTGTCGAAGTTAATCGTTTGGTTTCTGAAGAGTAAAGCATTAGTCTTATGCTTTGGTATTAGATTTGAGAAATTTACAAAATGTGGAGTTGATATAGAAGGATAATGGGAATGAATTTATATTTTTGAAAATAGAGTACAAAGAGTAGAACTTCGATAGAAAATTGTGATAAAAAACACTTGAATTTTAATATTTCGTATGTTTTATCGTATCACGTGCATTCTGTGCAATTTTCCACTTTTAATCCTTTCCACTCTAAATGTACCTCTGAAATATATTATTATTAAGATCTCTGAGAGAATATTATACTATATTTTATTTTTCTTAATTTACTAAGCAATTAATGCCACAAATATTTCATATATTAATATTTCAGATAAACAGAGCTTGCTAACTATTTAAGTACGGATTTCATATATAATATCTCTAATAAATAAATTAATTGGAGCGAAAAGGGGTTAAATTTCCTATATATGCATAAAAATATTTTAACACGTTCATTGTCAAGAAAATCAAGCAGGTTTTACGTTGGGTGCCAAAAGTGTTTAAAGAGAACAGCAAAATTTCTTCAAGTTTAATAATTATAATCGCAAATATAATTTTTCAGAGGTTATACAAATATAATTTTTCAGAGGCTATACAAATATAATTTTTCAGAGGCTATACAAATATAATTTTTCAGAGGTTATACAAACATAATTTTTCAGAGGTTATACAAATATAATTTTTCAGAGGTTATACAAATATAATTTTTCAGAGGTTATACAAATATAATTTTTCAGAGGCTATACAAATATAATTTTTCAGAGGTTATACAAACATAATTTTTCAGAGGTTATACAAACATAATTTTTCAGAGGTTATACAAATATAATTTTTCAGAGGTTATACAAATATAATTTTTCAGAGGCTATACAAATATAATTTTTCAGAGGCTATACAAATATAATTTTTCAGAGGTTATACAAACATAATTTTTCAGAGGTTATACAAACATAATTTTTCAGAGGTTATACAAATATAATTTTTCAGAGGTTATACAAATATAATTTTTCAGAGGCTATACAAATATAATTTTTCAGAGGCTATACAAATATAATTTTTCAGAGGCTATACAAACATAATTTTTCAGAGGTTATACAAATATAATTTTTCAGAGGTTATACAAATATAATTTTTCAGAGGTTATACAAATATAATTTTTCAGAGGCTATACAAATATAATTTTTCAGAGGTTATACAAACATAATTTTTCAGAGGTTATACAAACATAATTTTTCAGAGGTTATACAAATATAATTTTTCAGAGGTTATACAAATATAATTTTTCAGAGGCTATACAAATATAATTTTTCAGAGGCTATACAAATATAATTTTTCAGAGGCTATACAAATATAATTTTTCAGAGGTTATACAAACATAATTTTTCAGAGGCTATACAAATATAATTTTTCAGAGGCTATACAAATATAATTTTTCAGAGGTTATACAAACATAATTTTTCAGAGGTAATAATTTGAAAAGCAAAAAAAAAAAATTTTTACCAGATATTTCGCAATCCGTACTCGCGGTACATAATGAGATATCTCGTAGCTGACAGTGAACGCGTTAATTATAACTGTGTTACGAGTTCGAGATAAATCCATCCAGAATTTTAGAAAATATCAGGTTTTTACATTTTTGTAATTATCTTTTAACGAAAGAACTTTTACTTTGCCACAGTCGATGTTGTTACGATTAAGCTACGATACTAGTAATTATTTCTATGATTAGTTTTCGCGATTGACACGTAGAAAGTGTCCGTGTACTCTGAGGAGAGTTTTTAGAAATTCGACCTTCGAATTTTTCCACCTACCTCTTAGGCTTCGTTATGAAAACGGAACGAGTCCTACGCGTGCTACATGTCACAATCTTGTTCGCATAAATCACCCGTTAAATCGTATTCTAATCTCGGGGTCGTACACGTGTAATAAATATACAGGTATGCTGATTCAAATGTACATTGGTGGGAAAAAATTGTTACACGCGCTGCTTTCGATTGTTCTCAGCATTTTTTAAATAAGCTTGAGGACAACTTAATTCGTTTCTTGTCTCTTTCTTAATGAACTTAATTCAAGATCTTACTGCATAGTTATAATTATATAATAGATCTCATGGAAGTAGATTTTAATTGATATTGTTAACCCTTTGTGGGACCGTGTGACTTAAAAGTTAGAAACTGATGTATCTATATTTGAAAAAATTAATTTTCTTTAGTTATCACTGCACTATTGAATTTGATTACTGTATTACTGTAGCGACACCACGATCCATCTACGGTAATTATTAGTTAAAATATTTTCAAATCAAAGTGAAAAACTGTAATCAATCGTAATTTTTTTTCCAATAAGCAGACAAAATTCGAGCTACAGAGGGTTAAAACAGAAGTAACTTAATAGAAACACTGTTTAAAAAGTAAACTTATGGATAACTGTTTCATTAACTCGAGATTCTTTTCAGCTTTATAATATAAAACATATTCTTTCTGATCAAAAATAAATTTCACCGATTTTTATCAATGTACATATGTTACTAAATATAAAAGTATGAAAATTAATGCAAATTCAATACAGATTTTGGGATTAAACTTATTAAAAACGAACCGGGTTGGGATAAAATATCGACTCAGAGTGCAAAGAGTTAATGATTACGGAACTCTATACTCGTAGTCGTTAATATTCTGTTTTCGTGAATTTAAAAAAAAAATTAAACTCAGCTTTTTCCAAAATATAAAATCTCGTGGCCCAGTGGTATCCGGTTATTATAATCACTGATAACTTTGACAATCGGCTGTTATTATAATCGGTCTCGGAACACTCTATATAAAATTAGTTGAAAATAAATCGCCTATTATGATCAATTTTCGGTTATTGGTATCAATTGTAATAATTACATTGGGAGACAAACGGTAAGAATTCTTAGCAGACTCGTACTAAAGATTACTTCTAATCGAAGCATACCTTTTATCTCTTCAAATTTTAAAAAGCTTTATTATTTATAATTTATAATTTTTAAAAGCTTTATGCGAGAACTAATAAACGCAAACAAACGATAGACAATACTTCTTGAATCTCTCAAATAAATTTTATGTCGTTTTAAAAAAAACAATTCTTTTAAGAAACACACAATGTTTAACATTGCATTAACTGTAAGTTTCTGATAAATATAAATCGTACAAATAATTGTAATAAAGTAATTTGAATAGAAACCATTTTTCATCCTCAGAGTAACATTATCAGCCGCTTATTATCAAAAATTCCGGAGCAAAGCAATCATGATAATCAAACTCCATCGTACAAATAATTGTAACAAAGTAATTTGAATAGGAATCATTTTTCATTCTCAGAGTAACATTATCAGCCGCTTATTATCAAAAATTCCGGACCAAAGCGATCATGATAATCAAACTCGATCGTACAAATAATTGTAATAAAGTAATTTGAATTGGAATCATTTTTCATTCTCAGAGTAACATTATCAGCCGCTTATTATCAAAAATTCCGGACCAAAGCGATCATGATAATCAAACTCCATCGTACAAATAATTGTAATAGAAAATATTGTAACTTGAATAGAAAACATTTTTTATCCTCAGAGTAACATTACCACCGCTTATTCTTACCAAAAATTCCGGCCCAAAGCGATCATAATAATCAAATTCCATCGTACAAGTAATTGTAATAGAAAACATTGTAACTTGAATAGAAACCATTTTTCATCCTCAAAGTAACATTATCAGCCGCTTATTATCAAAAATTCCGGAGCAAAGCGATCATGATAATCAAACTCCATCGTACAAATAATTGTAATAAAGTAATTTGAATAGAAACCATTTTTCATCCTCAGAGTAACATTACCACCGCTCATTCTTACCAAAAACTCCGCCCCAAAGCGATCATAATAACAAAAATCCAAAATCCTCTTCACTCCAAACTTTCAACCCAATTTTACAAAGAAGAATCAACGAATCAGCATCGCAACCGTTCGTTTAACCATCGATATCTACCCAACCGTACGATCAAACTTCAGAAAAGTTCTAACCACGATTTATATAATCCTTGCAACGAATTACGAGCTCTCCACGACGTTGTTTACGTCCGCAAGTGGAACTGTGCTAAATCCTCGGGAAAGTAGCTGAACGTCGTGTGCCACGGAGCACAATGGCGAGGTGTGATTGCACAACCTTAGGGCCCTACTGTCGTTGAGCAGTCTCTGGAACTGGGAGAGCCAGTTAGCAAGAGCGAAACGAAGCTCGAACGAGGATAAATTTTCACTCGATTTCACGGCACTACCTGTGTTTATCGACGACGAGTGAAAAACATCGAAACGAGTCCAGCCTTCGGGCTGTGCATCACCTTCGAGGATCCTCGCTTCCTGCCAATTGTACCGCTCGATCGCTTCCGGTCTCACGCTTCGCATAACTTCTCTCGTTGGCCGCGTCATCTTCTTCGTTTCTTCTGTCGCGTCTTCGCCGTTTAACTGTTCGCAGATTGCGAGGAATTTCTCTGGCTCTTAGCCGCCGGTAATTCTGACTCGAAATGCCCCAGCGGAATTTCTGTGGGGGATTCTTAAACGGTCGCAGGAACTCAGAGTTGGCGAAAGAGGGAAAGAGAGGACACCGCGATTGTATTTTCGCTGTCGGTGGATTAATTCGCTGCTTTGTTGGACGGAAAATTAGTCAGAGGGCATTGTTTCGGATTGGTAAAGGGGTTGGGGAGGATACTGCAGTATTGAAGCGAGCTGTAGTCTCTTAGGGGTTTTCGGAGTGTATTGCTGTGAAGGTGTATATGAAATGTTCTGTGAAGTAAAACTTTGATATTCGTGGTTGGTTTGAAACGTTCTGTGTTTTATTAAAGTAATTTTTGTGCGATTCTACGCTCATTTTCCAATGGTTATTTTATTATTTTGGGGTGTATTGTTGGGTTCGTGTATGTGAAATGTTCTGTTAAATAAAATTTTAGCATTTGTAGTTTCTTTGAAACGTTCTGTGTTTGATTAAAGTAATTTTTGTATGGTTCTATGCTCATTTTCCAATGATTAATTAATTTTATTATTTTGGGATATATTCGTGGGCTTGTGCATGAGAAATGTTCTGTAAAATAGAAGTTTAACATTTGTAGTTTCTTTGAAACGTTCTGTGTTTGATTAAAGTAATTTTTGTATGGTTCTATGCTCATTTTCCAATGATTAATTAATTTTATTATTTTGGGATATATTCGTGGGCTTGTGCATAAAAAATGTTCTGTTAAATAGAATTTTAGCATTTGTAGTTTCTTTGAAACGTTCTGTGTTTGATTAAAGTAATTTTTGTGCGATTCTACGCTCATTTTCCAATGGTTATTTTATTATTTTGGGGTGTATTGTTGGGTTCGTGTATGTGAAATGTTCTGTTAAATAAAATTTTAGCATTTGTAGTTTCTTTGAAACGTTCTGTGTTTGATTAAAGTAATTTTTGTGTGATTCTATACTCATTTTCTAATGATTAATTAATTTTATTATTTTATTATTTTGGGGTGTATTCTTGGGTTCGTGTATGTGAAGTGTTCTGTTAAATAGAATTTCAGCATTTGTAGTTTCTTTGAAACGTTCTGCGTTTAATTAAAGTAATTTTCATACGATTCTATGCTCATTTTCCAATAATTAATTAATTTTATTATATTGTACGAGGTATTGAAGTGAGCTGAAGTCTCTTGGGGACTTTAGGATGTATTTAATTTGTGCATATGAAATGTTTTCTGAAGTAAAGTTATAACCATATGTAGTTTATTTCAAAAAAATTATTTCCAAGAATATTCTAACATTTTTTCCAAACATTCTAATTTCGTATCTATTTGCGTCTCTATTTACGTTTCTTTTCGAATGATCCTCATTACGTTCCGGCGTAACCGATTCCACTCAGAGATTGAAAAATCAAAGCTCAATATCTCTTTTACATAAACCGTTTAACAATCTCACTATTTGTTAACGTTTTCGCAATATTTCATGAATCATTCCAGTATCTTCCTCGCCGAATAAAAATAGTTCGCTTCACATATTCACAGCACCGCCTCGTCCGTGCAAACGATCAAAGAACAGTTAACACATTGCACGCGGGAAACGTACTTTTACGTTTTTTGCAATCCGTCACTCAAGCACGGATCACGTAAAAGAATTTAATAGAAGATTTGTCCCAAGAAGCCGGTATCTTATAAATATCATGAGCATTGTAAGCATGCATGGTATTTTTTTCTTTTAAATAATCACAGAGCATACGCTTAAGTGTAAAATAAAAAAAAGTTTCGTTCAGAAAAACGAAGCAGTTATCGATTCATCGCTATTTTACCGAACGATCAAACTCCTGCGAAATTTACGAAAAAACGTCCGCAAAATATACCCGCATGCAACGTGTTAATAAAATTGCAACTCGAAAACAAGATCCCGATGAAACGAATATGAAGCTCGTCGATCGTCTGTTGCGCGTAAACGATAATCTCCAATTCAATTTTCCATCTAGAATTCATTAAAGCATCGATCGTATCCGCGTCACGCGAAAATTACTCGTTTATTCGATTCGTTCGATTTTATGAGCCAACGAGCGAAGAAATTTCAACGCAGATCAAAGAAATTCAATCGAGACTTTCATTATGCCGCCAGACTGTTAGGCGTGGCTCTATGCTCGAATTACGCTGGCGGATGAAAATTCTAGATGGAAAATTCTAGCTATATCGTTTCAGAAAACGCGAGAAAAAAAAAATGAAAGAAAAAGAAAATAGGGACGGAGAAAAATTCAGGATCCCTCGACAGGGCGGATGTGGTAACGCGTTCACGCGTTAAGGGTGTGTTGCATCAATTTTCGAGTAATTTCATGGCAATTTCCCGATCCCTTGCTAAATCTTGTCACGAGGGGGAACGGGCTTGAGGGAAGTTTGCATCTTCAAATTGATCCACCCTTCCTTTCGATACACGAATGGAGGAAAGAAGAAAAAAAAAAGAAACTGCATCGATTTCTATCGGACGGAGTTTCCAGCTTTGACGCTTTCATCGATTGGATTCATACTCGTTAAGGGAATGTTTGCTCGTGGATTTTCACGATTCTCGGCTCACTGTGACGCACAATCGTTTACTTTTGCTTTCTAACGCGGAATAATTATTAGTGTTTGTTTAACAGTAGAATTGGTTATGGTATTTAACCGTTTGCGCTGCGTGCAGCGTAGCTTCGTTGGTATTGGCGGTGTTCATTAATTTTCGTTACACGTGCTTTCTTCGCAAACACGATGTACGAAATTGCGGAATGTCACCGTGACAAATTGCGATTTGTAAAGGAGAGAGAAGAAGAATTTTTTGGAATTAATTTTTGCATATTTGGACGATTGTTTTGTTTGTTTTGAAACGAAGCAAATTAATTGGATAAATAATTTTTGTCTGTTTAAAATAGTAGCTTAAGTTTTCAAGAATTCTTTGTGAAAGTGAGTTGGAATTTCTGGTAGACTGTATTTAAAAAAGTTTTTGGAGTGCGAAGTATTAAATGGTAGGATATTAAAAAGACGAAATAATAAAAAATATTTACAAATTGCGATTTATAAAGGGGAGAGAAGAAGAATTTTTTGGAATTAAATTTTGGATATTTGGAGGATTGTTTTATCTGTTTTAAAATAAAGCAAATTAATTAGGTAAATAATTTTTGTTTCTTCAAAATAGTAGCTTAAATTTTCAAGAATTCTTTGTGAAAGTGAGTTGGAATTTCTAGTATATTGTATTTAAAAAAGTTTTTAGAGTGCGAAGGGTTAAATGATAGGATTCTAAGAAAATGAAATAAAAAAATATAAATTCACAGTATTTACAATAAATATTTTTCATTTTCATTTTTATTCTAGTTTATTCCTTCTTTTTTTTAACTTTTTACACAATTTACAGTATTTTACAATGTAATCCAAAAAGAATATATTAGGTTGTTGCATAAACTGCAATGATATTTTTCTTTTGTATTGCTCTCTTATTGCATCTAGGCGACAGCAATTATTAAACTATTAATAATTTAAATAAATTCAGAGATACGCAAATTATTTTTACATTAATAATTTCTTAATGATTTATAGTTTGAATTATAGAATTTTCAATATCTACAAACCTCTAAATTTTTCTATATTTCCTCTCGCATGATATTTTTCTTCTACGATGCTGCCTTATTGCGTCTAGGCGACAGCAATTATTAAACTGTTATTAATTTAAATAAATGCAGAGATACGCAAGTTATCTTTACATTAATAATTTCTTAATGATTTATAGTTTGAATCATTGAAAACTCAATATGTGCAAACATCTGCTTTTTTTCATACACTTTGTTGAATTAAAATTCTTTAATGGTAGAACGTATAGCGCTGAGAATTGGTTAAATTAAATGTTTCTGAAAATACGCGTTTCATGAGATTTTTCGTTCACGGTTCATTTAATCCTCGTTATCGCGGAACTGGAAGGTCGTAGACGCAGCGACGGTGTAAAGTCTTAATTACGCACCTGTAATTCTGCCGTGCGAAACCTTTGACATAAAGAGAGGGGGTGAAAGCTTAATTACGGGGCAGTGCAACGCGCCATATCTGTGCATGCGACACGATCATTCTCGGTGTATTGCTTATAGCATTTGTGAATAGTGTGCTTTTCGAATTTATAAGACTCGGATTACCGTCGGTGATTTATTACTATTATTAGATTTATTATTGTTATTAGATCTATTACTGTTATTAGATTTATTATTGACGTTAGATTTATTATTAATGTTAGATTTATTATTGTTAGGTTTATTATTGTTATTAGATCCATTATTGTTATTAGATTTATTATTGTTAGATTTATTACTGTTATTAGATCTATTATTGTTATTAGATTTATTATTGTTAGATTTATTATTGTTAGATTTATTATTGATGTTAGATTTATTATTGTTATTAGATTTATTATTGTTATTAGATTTATTATTGTTAGATTTATTATTGTTAGATTTATTATTGTTATTAGATTTATTACTATTACATTTATTATTATTATAGACCATTGTCAACTTACTCAATTTTTATCGTGAATACATAAATGTTACTAAAATATTTTAATTAATAACAAATGAATCAGTCATTTTGACTACTTTCTTACTTCCAGTGTTAATTATCAATATTTTCCTTCCAATGTTAAATTTGATAAAAAAAAAATATCGCGAAATATTTTTACATCCGAGCCACGTAATGACAAACGCGTACAAAAGATACTCTCCCCGATGACGGTTCTTCAAGCACGTAGCACGCAGCGTGTTTTCGAGGGATGTGTCCCTGTCGGTGGCACGAGGAACCGGAAGTGGTCGGCTAAATATGCGCGGCCACGTATCACCACGGTTCATTGTCGTTGGAATAACGACCGTCGAAGAGTCTCTGTAGTGGCATTAAATCGCGGTGGCTCGTGCACGACATTCACTCGCGATTGAGCGTCGAGAGATCGATCGTGAGCAGCATCTGCGGCCTCCAGCGTAATCATCGTAGTATTTCCAGTAGGGTGAAATGTCATCGTCGATGAAATTCCTCAAAGGACACGGGAATGTCCACCGAACACACAGGTGCAACGAAAAAAATCGAACTGTTTTATTGAATCTAGGAATTAAAATTTTTCTTGATTCCTGTTTGCTTTGTTAATTTCTGTAAATAGGTCGCGAACGTGTTTTCACTGGTTTTATAATTTTTATTTAACAATGACTTAGATTTTGAACTTCGGAAACGTTTTGTGACTTTTATTGCAATTGCTAAAAAATTTAAGTCCGGGATAGTTTGAATACCGGGAGAGATCGGCCAGTATTCATATCACAAAATAAAACAAATAAATCTATATAATAATGATAAATCTGTAATGATCTAAAAATT
>SMSQ01019704.1:0-18873 GCA_019453375.1 Ctenoplectra terminalis | reverse complement strand
AGCAAACAAGATAAAAAAAAAAAAAAAAAAAAAAAAAAAAACTACAAGTTAAATAAGAGAAACATACAAACAAAGCTAAATAAAAAATGTTTAATTACTTCTATCACACTGAAATATTTTTAATTAACAATTTTCATTTCTTTTCCACCACGTTCAATAAACATTTATGGGATAAAGATTTTCTATGAGTGTCCAGTGATTAACAAGTTCCCCTGTACTTTCACTTGAATGGAATGTGACCCTGTTTCAATATTTGGCAATAGAACCACATCATTACTTGCTGCTTCATGCAAAGATTGCTCCTACGCAAGGTTTTGCAACTTTTTGATACTCAATCTGCTCCTCACCGTAGCACTGAAAAACAGAAAAATCTACCATTAACATAATATCAATAAACCAATCATCCAATCTTTCCTCCTACTATCATCAATCAATTTTAATTAATTTAAATAACCAAGAAGACACATGTAACATATTTAAACATGTTCCAACAATGACACAACGCAAAGCATAAAAAGAGATATCCAATGTAACCACCACACATATGTTCAACCAGAAAATTGTCACTGTACACCTAATCGGATTTGCCCCTGAATAGTACACGCAATTGCACGTTCATGACAAGTAATGACCACTGTGATTGTGCACGGTTATGTCATTATTACCAGAACCAGGAATCTTTCACCAGACGGATTAGGATCTAGGGATTTTTAAGACTCATCCAGTTGCTGGTGAATATTTTCTTAATTGCACCTTTTCTTCTGGCGCCGTTTCCTTTTCCAGTTTGCCTCGGGTCTAATGATTCAATTAAAGTCTCTCGACTATGGTGTGCGCATGTGTGTCGATATCGGTTCGATCGTGCCGCTGATTCTTGTACGATCTGGCGCAGATTACACAGAGATATGATCCCGTAATTTCGCGCTGCCATAAATCCAGCAGAATCTAGCAGGGAATTCGCAATCCTTGATAATATCTGTGATCGATCTTCTTGTGAACTTTTCAACGAGGAGCTGGAATTTTTTTTTACTCCAAGGGGGCAGTTTTGGTAGGATAACCTATGAAATTGGTTGGAAAAAAAATTGGTGTATTTAGAAAGTACGGGGATATTAAAAATTGTACTTATTTAATATTGTCATGGTTTTTATCTAAGCAGAGAACAGATATTTTATCACGCGTAATAGAAAATTTGGTTTCAGTTTTATTGTGGATAATAATTTTGTATAAGAATAAATAGTACTGCAAAAATTAAAATTCATTTGCAGAAAGTGTAGGCAAGATTGATAGAAATTATTAAATTCCACGTGAAAGATAGAAAGATAGGTTTCCTATAGAAGTGGAAATTTAAGAAACTTCATAGGGACAATTTTCCTTTGCAAGAACTCAGAACAAGAGCCACAGAGGAAAATGACAATGATAATTGTAACAAAAAATAAAAAAATAATAATTGTAACAATTGTATCGAAACACATTGAAGACTCGAAAAAATAATACCAGAAAAATTATTCTAGGGAACCCTAGACTCCCGTGACACTAGGAATCTTCACTAGGGAAATGCGTTCGACAAACACGCGACCAGGTTAGGTCACTCGAGTGAAAGATGATTATTCGAGCAGCATTACAATTACAATTATCATAATTCCCGATCATAATCGTGTCTGGAAAGTTTCACTGAGCACTGTTTCTCTCCAATCACCGACGAATCAATCCTCGCGGTCATAAAATGTAAATGTATCCACGATATAAAATGTTACAGAAGTGACGGAACGAACCTGGCGATATTTCAAGCGGAAAAATATTCGCCATAAACTGGATCCATAAAAAATGGTAATTTAAAGTTAACGACGTGATTAATTCGCCTGAATAGGATCCCAGTCAGGCGTGCCAGTAGTTGGTACCCCTTGGACGCGTCCTATTAATTCCAACCATTGATATAATTCGCGCTATAAAGGTTATGGTATTTTATTTTCATTCGGATAATTATCGGTATTCCCCGCCAAAGAAGTTTATTAACTGGCAGAAGCCATCAGCAGTCCGATTACGAAAATGACCAGGTCAAATAATCTTTTTTTTTTTTCTTTTTAGTGTCAAGATTGATTGCCAGGCCTGGCAGAAGAATCATGGCGGCCATGGGGAACTATCTGGACCTGATTCTATTCAGTAACTTGACTGATGTCGGTCTGCCAGCTCCTACGAAATCGTTTCTAAACGATTTCGCGCGTTCACTATGCCGAAAGTATTAACTCATCTTCGGTTGACGCGTTCTCTCCAATAAAAATAGCGATCGTTGCTTTTTTTTGTCTTCTTCAAAAAGACAAAAGAAATACTAAAACATTATATTATTTGTTTCTGTTATCGTGAAATTTTTATTGGAATAATTTTTAAGTAAAATGATAGGAAAAAAATTAGATGCCTTATATGTAAATATTGAATTATTATTTTTTTCTGTTATTATGAAATTTTTATTCGAATAATTTTTAAGGAAAATGATAGAAGGCAAATTGGATGTGTTATTTAGTTAAAGGAGACAAAAGAAATATGTAAATAATGAATTATTTTTTTTTTTATTCCAATAATTTTTAAGTAAAATGATAGGAAAAAAATTAGATGCCTTATTTAATTGAAGAAGACAAAAGAAATATGTAAATATCGAATTATTTTTTTCTTCTTTTTGTCATTGTGAAATTTTGATTGTTCGTTAAAGAGAAGGTAGAATGGAATGTACATGTAGAACTATGTGCAACAGTTAGGTTGCAATAATGAGGCCAAATAGTATGGTAAATAATCGTACGAGCAGAATGACATGATCGTCATCCAACTCTACTATTATATTTGTTTCGTAAAGCGTATTACTCGCTCAGGATTGCCGGCAGTTACTTAAATCGTCAAACGTAGGCGATTCTTACAACATGCTCGCGCATGCGGGAATCACTTTCCCTGCAACCCCTTGTAAATCCGTCATTAACTCTTCCTACCCGCCAGCTATTTCAGCGAAACATAGTTGAGAACAACAAACAATTCCTCGATTAATGATAAAACCAAAAACTGCAAGGTTGGTATTCATAAAGAAAAAAATAAATAATAAAAAATTTAGCTATAATTATTCAAACTTTGGACTTAGATCTCTACATTAATCATAATTTTTACGATTCTTAATTTATTGTACAAAATACGACACAGACTAATCTGTCTCTGTTTTTTGCAATAGTCGTTAATAAATAAAAGAAGATGGAGGAAATATATGCTTCATTCAGTCATGCTAAAAAGTGCAAGGTCGGTGCAAAAAATAATTCAAGGTTTCCAGAGAAGAATTAGTAATTCTTTGTTCATGAAATAATGCAGTAGTGATTTAACAATCTGTTAATAACTATTATAAAAATATCCGGTCACTCTTTGGAGAATGATACATGATTCCAAAGAAGAATTAATAATTCTTAATTTATAGTGTCTTAGCTACACCGCAGATTTTTATTGCAATTCATATCTTTGAGTATGTAGCAAAAAAAAATGTAGAACCTTGATAGAAAATTATTTCACCTTTGAATTTTTCATAAATGATTTTTTTTAAAAATCTAGTCCAATCATACTCTGGTCTCAAATACATTTACCAATTACTTCCAATTACTAACAACACCCCTATTAACCTCACAATTACACTAACCTAACCCAATCTGCCCTCACAGTCACCAATATCTACCAAAAGCACCAAAAATTAATTCCAATGCACATTCCAGGTGACAATAAACCACCCATAACTATACTAACCTAACTCAATCCTTCCTAGCAACCATTAAAATTTTCCAAAACTCCAGGAAAATAATTTCAACTCCCCTAAAATACACAACAGGGCAACCAAAACTCCCCATAATTATACCAACCAAACCCATCCCTAAAAATCTCCAAAAACCCTAAAAAAAAAGTAACTCCAATTCCCCTAAAAGACACAAGGGGACAACCAAAACTCCCCATAATTATACCAACCAAATCCATCCCTAAAAATCTCCAAAAACCCTAAAAAAAAAAGTAACTCCAATTCCCCTAAAAAACACGAGAAGTCGATCCTCCATAGAAACAATAATTTCATAAAATAACCTCTCCATGGTACGTACGTGGCCCATGTTGCACCGATTTATTATAATGATTCCCTTACGGCGTATTTACAACCGCTAATTCGTTTCTTAATCTGATTTCATAACCTCTGTACGGTGTTGCGTTACATCGGATACCCGATACAGGGCAATCCACCGCGGGACGCTTAATTAATCCAGACATAATTATTGCTAATTATATCTGACACAGAGAACGAGAGCTGGCCTGTATGGTAGCTCGTGCCCCATAAGAACGCCCAGACAAATTCGCTCTCTCTGTCTCGCTCTCTTTTGAAACGGAATAGTGGAGTGAACGTTTTGATGCGGCGTCTACTCCGTAATCGGGGATAAACGGCGATTACGTAATCGTTGCGATGCGGAAGACGTGTGGAGCCTAGTACATATGCATGCACTTATGCAGTCTGCTTCTTTTTTCCCTAGATCGGTGCTTCAACCTCTCTGGCGATCGACGCCTCTGCCCTCTGGTGATTAAATGCTGGTACGATTTTGTGGAGCATACACGGGGGATTTCCCGGGGATCCTGTGAGTGCGAGTAAGGTTGGTAGGCCTGGAAATGGGTGTATTGGAATTTTTATAAAATTTTTGGATGCCTCCAGGAAATACGAAGAGGAATTTAACAGTGGAACTAGCGACGATTAAAATGTAATTATTGATACCGAAGAAGAAAAATAAAAGGTATATGAAAAAAATTACTATTGCAAGGGAGACCAATTTTTATTCATATTTTTTATACAGGGTGACTCATTTTTATCTATGGGTAGGTATATTTCAGATTTAGATATTTATATTATATTTCTTTTTAGGCTAATAATTCTCTATTATTATTTTTTATTGACATATCCATACTAGATTAAATTAAAAAAAAAATTTTTTGGAGTTGAAAAAGTAGCAAATGGCTACAAGAACTTTGAATTATTGAACTCGTCCTGTTATTCCCTATGATTCCACAAAGAAAAAAAATTCAAACGATCTTGGAATAAACAAATTTGCATACACACGTTTTTCTACCCCTCAAAGGAAAGATTTTTAAAGATACAGATCTTCTTGATCTTCTTGACTTACTTTTCTACCACAGTACAAGGTATTTCAACATTTTCAAAGGCTCCAACCACAGTAAAAAAAAAACAAAAAATATCCCGAGGTACATCGTAGAAGAAGAGAGGACTTACAATAGAAATGTCCAGAGGGGAAAAAAAATTTGAGACAGTGAAGAATCAGTGATGTTGAGAAGTGATGAATGTTTTCGAGGTTTCATCCTCGTTTCGGTGTGATTTTTCGCCACGAATCCAGAGCATTAGAGTCCTATTCCCGTCATTATCCGCGTTCTTTTGCAACGGCTAACGTCTTTCATGTCGAACCACCGGCGAGATGTACATACGTACTCTTGAGTCGAACGCATTACCGATTACACCATCGTTCTACGAAACCTTTTTCGCAACTTTATCCCATCGGTGCTCACCCTCGCAGCGAGCCAAGTATGAATAGGACGCATCCGGGTACTATCGATTGTTACCGAGCCTCCTTTGACTCCTCTCACACTTCGTCAATTTTTAATCATTCGTTGCTACTCCACCTTGTAAACCGAGGCTTCGTTAATGTATTTATCGATAGGGTACAGGTTAGGTTAATTAAGATGTCAGGGATATTGTGCGAGGAGGTTAGGAAATATTTGTCGGTATAAGTTCCTTTGTTTACAGTAAGTTGTTGGGAGAAGCTTGAGCTGGGGAGAACCATAAACTTAAGTTTAAAAAATTTTTTTTATTAATTAGAAAGAAACAGAAACTTAAAAAGAAAATAGTCTATTAAGAATTCATTGTTGTGAGTTATGTTAATTAAAGAATAGGAATATTGTGTGAGAATGTTTGGAAATATTTTATAGTGCAATAGGTTCTTTCTTTTATAGTAAGTCGTTGGGAAAAGTTTGGGTTGAGAATTGGGAAAAACTAATTAACATTTTTCCTTTATAGTAATCATTTTTTTAGTTATAATATAGTTATAATTTAGTTATAATTTTTTTTTTATCAAGCTCTAGGCTAGTTTTATTTAAGAACTAGGGAGAACCATAATCTTAAATGATACCACAAGTAATGCAAATGTTGTAAAAAAATTGGTAATAAAAGAAACTACTTTATTAAAAATTACACAAAGCAGAGATTCATGAAACTTAAGCCATCAACACTTCTTTTATTGACTGCAATATTGTGCAAGAAACAGAAGCAACCATAAATCCAAGTCATCGACAATAACAGACCACAATGGACATTTAAAAAATCCAGCCAGAACTTTTACTTCTCCTCGTCAAAACCATCTAACCATTGTATCATTCCAGGTACTCAAGAGGACCACGTCCGATCATCAATCCACGATATTCATCGCTCATCCTGGAAGCGCCATGGTAGCACGACCATCCACACTGACCGTTCTCCAGCGGTTTTAAACGAAGTCAAGGAAATTACCTTTAAATGGAGCGTCGGATCTCGCAGAAAGCACTTTCAAAACTGTTGTAGCATCGATTAAACCGGCTACTCATCTTTCACGTCGACCGATCTTAGACCACGAGCCAGACGCATCCTACTCGATTACGTCACCTTGTTTTCGTAAGTTCGTTATGGCACACGCTGCGATCAAACAGCCTTTTTTGTTCTCCGTTCACCTTCACCTTTGCTTTCAGTTACAGATTCTCTGTCACTGGTGGGAGGACACAGCTGGTCCAATCTGTTCTTCCAGCCTTCATCGAGACCCTCTTGGGTATCTTTGATGAATAGGGTCAGATAAGAATTATTTCAATTTCGTGTGATTTTAATAGCCAGGTTTATTAATTTTTTTTTATTAATAAGGATTAATGTTTCAACGTGGAAATTAATAATGGTTAATGTGTTAATTCAGGACTTAAAAAATAGGTCATGAGTAGAATATGAAGAATTATTTCAATTTCGTGTGATTTGAATAGCCAGGTTTATTAATTTTTTTTTTTACTAATAAAGAATAATCTTCAACGTGGAAATTAATAATGGTTAATGTATTAATTCAGGACTTAAAAAATAGGTTATGAGTAGAATAGCAGTGAAGCTACTCTGTAGGGACTTTAATGGGAGAGGGTTATTTTTTTTTCTTTTTTATAATTTCGAATAAGGTCTGAGTGTAACGGTGGTGGAATTTTTTTCATGTGGTCCTGAAGTGTAAAAAAATTAGAAGATTTTTCAACGTTATACAATTAAAAGACACGCTGTATATTAATCGAAACCATTAATGACGGTGATGTTCAAAAAGGAACTCGACATTATGCGCTCATTTATCACGTATCAGCGCTTCGTACGCAAGAAACTGATTTCACACATCGCGTAATGATTAATTGGCCGCCATTAAAATGGTTCTCGCAAACGCCACGAGGATCGCCATTACTCGTACCTAATTATTTAGCCGTGGGTACTCGATAATCATAAATAAAACTTTTTCCGTATAAAAAAAAATGTAATATCTTCAGGAAAAAAATTCAAACTTGTCCACGGAAATATTTTCTTCTGTATCACTTTATTTTTCTGCAAAGAAAATTATAATTTCCTCGGAAAGAATTTTTTTTCCGCGAAAGGGTTAAAATTTGCCAATAAAAAAAATTTGAATTCCTCTACAGAAAACAAAATAGAACCAGGAAGGAAGCACAGAGATGCCACTCATCCGAGTGCACTTGACTATTTTGACACGTACTAAAGTTTCATCTTGGACGCAATTTAGATCTTACACTATCAGAGAAAGTGTCCTCTCGAACACGCGCGAGACGAAGCTTCCTGGTGACATAATCTGAAATAACATCGATCGAAGCTCGGCCTCCGTTACACCTAGTATTAACACCATTAGTAGTCCAGACTATTTTTCATTGGAGAATGAAAGATTTTTCAGTCTAGTTCCATCCTTCCTGGTCGATGCATTAACATGACGCGGACTCCATCAATGGCTAATTTCATTGGCTGTGGGAAAATCAGTAATTATATAGAAGTCCGCGATAAAATAATATTATTTATGTAACGAATGGAGTTCCTATATCGATCGCATCTATTCGTTTGCTGTTTTATTCGTTTTATAGTTACTTTCAGAGAGGAGTTCAATAATCTCTGGAATACTATTTTTAAAAGAATTATTTCTTGTTCTTTTATTGGGATTCTCTAGGATTTTTTTTTAATATTATTTAGAATCTTTTGGCATGTCTTAAATTATTTTTAATCTTTGGTATTTTTTGGTGTTCCTTAGAATTATTTTGTATTTCATAGTATTTTTAATATTTTTTATTAGTGTTCCTTAGTATTATTTAATATTCCTCACTATTTTTTAGTATTCCTTAGTATTATTTAATATTCTTCAATATTCCTTAGTGTTCCTTAGTATTTCTCAGTAGTCTAATATTTTTTAATAGTATTCCTTAGTATTATTTAGTATTCTTCGATATACTTTAGTATTCCTTAATATTCTTCAGTAGTCTAGTATTTTCAATATTCCTTAGTATTCCTCTACAGTCTACTATTTTTTTTCACAATACATTGTACAGGGAAATCCACAGAACACCAACACAAAGAGTTAAAATAATTTTTATTACAAAAGTGCTAATCTTACAGGACGGTCCTTATCCTACACTAACAATTGAAATTGTACTAAAGTCACTTAAAAGATGGCCCATACGTCGACGAAGGAATCCGTGTGTTATAATTGTTACGAGCTCCAAAGTTGTTGTAACTGTTGTCTAACGAGTTGGAACCGATCTGGTACGGGTAATTGTTACCACTATTGAAGTTCCCACTAGGTGGCTGGTAGTTGTATCCTCCATTGTTTCCTTCAACAACCAAACATAATAATTCACCCCAACTGCTATTAAAAAAGAATTATATACAAGCACCTGTCTACACTTCATAACATAATTTCATGATTCATAAATTAATACCTCAAAACATGTCAGAACAACTAGATCCAAATTTCTCTGCCTTTCATGCTTCTAAACTGTACAAATTAATGTTTTCACTAAGCACATCAATTACACGACTCTTTGAATATTGAATAGATCAAGTATGGTTCTTTGAGTACATCATCCTCTGATCATTATCAAGAGTACATCTAGAAAGTTCTAAATTACCTGAACTACCTCCATTGTATCCTCCGCCACCATTATTACCATGGAAGCCAAACCCTTGGCCACCACCCTGGTTGTTATTGTTGTAACCATTGTTCTGAGTGTTGTACTGATCAGGATAGGATGCTGTGCCCTCGTATCTCACATCTGCATGGAAACCTGTCCTCCAATCTGCTGTATAGGTCACTATCTGTGTCCTACCATCAGGTAGCTGGACCCTGTATTCTCCTCTTACGGTTTCACCATCACTGGTCTCTTTCCTACCAAAGTCATTTCCAGTTGCTTGGTCCTTTACTGCGTATCCGAACTCATAGGACATGGGCTGAAACAGTATTTTATTTTATTTTTTTTAATGCTAGTCATACACATATAATGATACAAGAAATATTGTTCTGCATTTGTATATTTTCCTATACCCTAACCTGTTTCATAATCACTTTCCTTTTGATCTTTTTAACCAATTTTTGTGATTCATGCGGAACGGAGGATTCCCCTAACTGCGTGCAACATGTGAAAAGGAGATTAGAAAGTGTTACGAAGCTTTAACTTCTTCAGCAGCTTCCTATGATTTGTCGATTCCAATCATTTTTTGGGACCAGTGATATTATTCAAATACCATTCAGATTATGGAGAATTGAAGGTGATGGGGGAAGAAGAAAATGAAGAAAAAGAAAAAAAGGAGCGGGGAAGGAAAAAGAAATAATTAAAGAAAGAGAAGATGCAGAAAGAAAAGGAAAAGAAAATTGAAAGAAAAGGAATGAAAATAGCAAACAGGATAACAAGGAAGATAAAAAGAATAATAAATTACAAGATGAAGAAAAGTGAAAGGAAAATAAAATAGCCTAAAGGAATAAATTAAATAGAAAAAGAAAGAAGAAAATAATAGTAGTGGGAGAGAGAAAGAGAAAGTAAAATAAATAAAGGACAAAGTCACTCTAATGGAAAACTAAAAGAAGAACAGAATAAACAAAGGTGAAGAAAAGTAGAAAAAGAGAAGAATAGAAGAGAGGAAGAGGAACAAGCGGAAAAAGAAGAGGAAAAGGAAGAGCGAGACTGATTTAATCTGGCTCACGCCAAACCACTCGGTCCCTAGGCTAGAACGGCATAACTGCACATAACCGGACCGTTTAGATTCTTAGGACGATTAGCTAATCGGCAATAACGATTTGCCGCGGATGATGCCTGCGGTCGCGGTTCACCCTATTAATATTGTTACGTCAGTCCACGTTTACGACACCGTACGACAGGATGAATGTGTAGCATTTCATGGTGGAATCGAGATTCCGGTGCCCACACGCAGTTTCCGGATCTTGGAACTGTGTCACGGACAGCTCTTCCGGTTTTTTCTTCGCTTCTTTTTTTTTTACGAGTGGATGAAATTATTATTTCTTCATGCGATGATTTTGCATGGAGAACTCTTTTTGTAGTATTTATTTTTTTTAGTATTTCTACAGAGAATGTTTTCTTTTATGCTCGCTGCGAAGCGTTTTATTAATTTTTTGGAATATTTCTGTGTCAAATATTTTTTACCGGGAATTTCTTTGAAAAATGTTTCTTTGCATTTTATTTATTCTTTGGAGGATTTCTGAGAACGATTTTTTTTTATGTTCGTTGCGAAGCGGTTTATTTATTTAAACAAATTTTTTTTTGTGGAATTTCTTTGGGAAATATTTTTCTGTGTGGAATTTCTTTGGGAAATATTTTTCTATGTGGAATTTCTTTGGGAAATATGTTTTTATGTGGAATTTCTTTGGGAAATATTTTTCTATNCTTTGGGAAATATTTTTCTGTGTGGAATTTCTTTGGGAAATATTTTTCCATGTGGAATTTCTTTGGGAAATATTTTTCTATGTGGAATTTCTTTGGGAAATATGTTTTTATGTGGAATTTCTTTGGGAAATATTTTTCTATGTGGAATTTCTTTGAGAAATATTTTTTTACGTGGAATTTCTTTGAGAAATATTTTTTTATATGAAATTTCTTTGAGAAATATTTCCTTGCAAAGCATTTTATTTATTCTCTAGAAAATTTCACTATGTAAAATTTTTGTTACAAAAGATTTCATCTTAAACTCTTTGATTTATTTTCCATAATACTTCCCAATGNTTTGAGAAATATTTTTTTATATGAAATTTCTTTGAGAAATATTTCCTTGCAAAGCATTTTATTTATTCTCTAGAAAATTTCACTATGTAAAATTTTTGTTACAAAAGATTTCATCTTAAACTCTTTGATTTATTTTCCATAATACTTCCCAATGAAATTTCTTTTATGCAAGCATCTCTTCGGTCAGTTTCAGTCCATAAAATATTTTTTCATAAAACATTCCCCCACCATAAACATCTCTAAATATTATTTTTCCATACAATTCTCTTCTAATTATTTTTTTACAAAATTTGAAGCCAGTTTCTCTGTAAAAAAATTCGCTTAAGTAATCTCATTGCGTTTGTTCTGCATTCTCCTCGACTGGCTAACGCGCTCATCCTCCATTACAGGCCTCAGAAAGTTATGCCAACAGGCATTCCTGATTTCATACGTGATTAACTCGTTTACCCATCAAATGCGTAAAGCAACGAATCCAACAACCACGTGCTATTCATCTTATGGTTGTCTGAAGAATCCAACTACTTCAATCGCTATCATGCATCATCTCGTCCATCCTAAATCATCGATCTCACGCTTCAAACGTGTTATAACGTTGTATACATTTATGGCGAACCATAGTGATCGTCGGGTACGCTTACAAATGCTCGGATGAAGAATTTTGCGTCGAGAAATGAATTTGAACGCGAGAACGATTCGACTGTAACATTTTCCGTGAGGAAAGTCTCTTGGATGGTTCCCGGCGGCTTTGCAACATTGTAGCTGCACGTGTTAATGTAATTTCATCGGTGTTGCAGCGGTTAAGGAGTGGTTATTGTTCTCTGTCGCAATGAAGCTGGGTTACTTATGGAGCACATCAATTCGCTTAATAATAGTGCAAAAACGAGCGGTTAATTCGTGGTCTTGGATCTCCTTTAAATGATTTATAAGAACAATTTTTCATCTCCTTCGAGTATAATTAAGGATTGCCATAATTTTTGTGTATTTTGGGGGGGAAAATATTGTAATAGAAATTTTTAAATAAGTACCATAATTTTTTGTATATTTAGGAGAAGAAATTTTGTAATAGAAATTTTTAAATAAATACTATAATTTTTAGATATTTAAAAGGAATATTCTAATATATATTTAGGAGAAGAAATATTGTAATAGAGATTTTTAAATAAGTACCATAATTTTTGTATATTTAGAAGAAGAAATATTGTAATAGAAATTTTTAAATAAATACTATAAGTTTTAGATATTTAAAAGAAATATTCTAATAGAAATTTTTAAATAAATAACATAATTTTTGTATATTTAGGAAAAGAAAAATTCTAATAGAAATTTTTAGATCTTTAGGAAAAGAAATATTGTACTAGAAAAGAAAATTTAGTTTTGAACTGAATAATAATAAAATCTAATTATAATAGAATTTACTATGAATTATAGTATTACAAAATATAGTAATTATTTTAAAAAGAATTTTGGTATTTTTAATTTCTAATAGTTTTCTAAAAATTTCTAATAGTCTTCAACTTTCAGAGTGACATTCCACGTGGAGAAAAATAAAGACAAAAGAGATGTTATCTGGCTAAAAAAGTAAAGAGTAAAATCAAAGACAATGCTCGATCGAGCCATTCCAGATTTACGTAACCAGATCCGGGCATGCCTGACTCAACAAAGTTCAATGTTACTGCTAGAATCAGCGTTAACCCAGATCTATTCATCTCTTGCAACCCTTGGATGTAGTATGAAACACTATAGCGGACGAATTGATCAATGAGCAACATAGTTTGTTAACCTAACTCATTAATATTTTCTAACCTATAATATTAATTAATTAATCAGAACTAGTATTCTGTAAAAAAACATACTTCCCTTTTTTGTATCATATTAAAAATATTAATAAGATTCGAGTTAATAAAAATAAGGGAAGGTTAGCATCACCTAATCCCTAAAAAATTAATCTAGTAATATTTTACAGTGCAACTTTGTTAACACAGAAATAAATTTCACCTAATCCCCAAGAAATTGACCTAGTAACATTCTCCAGAGCACCAACTTCATTAACACTGAAACAAATTTCATCTGCATCTTGAAAAATTGGTCTAGTAATATTATCGGGTGCATCAACTTTATTAACGCGGAAATAAATTTCCCTAGGGTGGCATAAATGTTCGAGGAGAAGGTAATTGAGTTTCTATCGCAACAGGGAATTGTTCGTAGCTCTCAAACAGCCCAAGAAACGGCAATTAAGTTTAAGCAATCGTGATCGTTAGATGCACAAAAGAGAAGATTTTAAATGGCAAGCAATAAATAAATTATACCTAACCCCAGCTTACGTTCTACAATTTTAATCGGTTGGTATTCGTGTTATGGAAACGTGTTACAAATTGATTTATTTCAGATCACTTGCACCTACCTGATCGACGTAATCATTGTCGTTCCCATTGTCGTAATGATGATTGCCAAAGCCATTTCCACTTTGTGCTCCATGGTTGTTATTGCTCCCAGCATAATTCCCTGGGACACCGTACTGAGTGTTCAATGGTGGCTCACATTGCACTATTCCTATGCTCACCATTAGGGCGAGAGATAACTGGAAATTAAGGCCTTGTTAATTAACTCAGGCTTGGGGGAATATTTATGGGCCACACCTTTGAGGTTACTTCAGAAATCTAATAATATTTCTTGATCACACCTTAGATATTACTTTAAAGGTGTGAGAATATCCAGTGATCACAGTTTATGGAAAAATATTTAATATTCATAATTTAGAGTCAAGGAACAATTATAGATCACATCTCAAAAATTGTTTCTGAGGTCTAGTGATATTTCTTGGTTACATCTTAGAGACTTTAAAGGTGTGAGAATATCCAGTGATCACAGTTTATGGAAAAATATTTAATATTCATAATTGAGAGTTAAGAAACATTTATAGATCACATCTCAAAAATTGTTTCTGAGATCTAGTGATATTTCTTGATTACATCTTAGAGACTTTAAAGGTGTGAGAATATCCAGTGATCACAGTTTATGGAAAAATATTTAATATTCATAATTGAGAGTCAAGGAACATTTATAGATCACATCTCAAAAATTGTTTCTGAGGTCTAGTGATATTTCTTGGTCATATCTTAGAGATTACTTTAAAGGTGTGAGAATATCCAGTGATCACAGTTTATAGAAAAATATTTAATATTCATAATTTAGAGTCAAGGAACATTTATAGATCACATCTCAAAAATTGTTTCTGAGGTCTAGTGATATTTCTTGGTCATATCTTAGAGATTACTTTAAAGGTGTGAGAATATTCAGTGAATACAGTTTATGGAAAAATATTTAATATTCATAATCTAGAGTCAAGGAACATTTATAGATCATATTTCAAAAATTATTCCAGAGATCTAGTGATATTTCTTGGTCACACCTTGGAGGTTATCTCAAAGGTCTGAGAATATTTAGGGATCACAAAAACTACAAGACAGTGATCACACTTTGTGCTTATTATCTGCATTCTGTGCATGCATGTGCTCTCAAATACCCAATAACCAAACAGAACCACCAATACGTAAAATCCCATACAAAACAATATTGATTGAAGCATCCGTTGAACAAATCACTATACTTTTCACCTGGTAACTCCAAGAGTACCATAATAAAGGAAGTAAAACGTTAATTTGAAAGGTATCAGATGGATTCCCAGGCGGAGAACTGATGCGTTCCTCGAAAGCGCGAGATGATCAAGCAGCTCGCGTTGCGTAGGCGAGAAATTAGAGTCGTGAGCCAGCGTTTTCCTCCGATTTCTGTCGTGAGAAAGCCTCGGCTGTTGCGTCATCGCGTCTCGTTCAAAATCAGCGCGAGATTAAGCGCGATTGCAGGAAAGGAAGAGAAAAAAGAAAAAAAAAAAAGAAAATGAAAAGAAGAAATAAAATCGTTCCGGTGAACTACAAACAGCTCTCGTTAGGAAACCCTGTTACGAGTGATCCTCTTACGAGGAACGAATCTTCAACGCTCACGCAGCTCGTAGGTGACGCTTACTTTTGTGCATTGTATACTAATCGATGCAACAATAAGTAAAATTGGGCACAGTTTCATCCGGATGTAAAATAGGAATTAAAACTTTCCTTCGTTAATGAGACATCTTTAGCTAATTGTATATTATTAATTAGATACTTTAAATATATTTAAGCTGGAAGTATACTAAAATATTTTGTGGACTAACCTTAAATTAGAGGTTAGGGTAATTTGTATAACGAAAGGTGTGTTATATAGGGTGTTTCAAAATTGTAGGTTAATAATTCTAGTTATTTAATAAAAACAGCTTAGTCGTCAGGGAAATTTAGATAAATTATGTAACTAAAATATAGCTAAAATTAATTGTAGAACATTTTTTTTTTTTTGCTCAATTTTGTTACACAGTATTACCAATAAATTGGAATAAAATTACGCAAAATTTAATGATTGTATTTCAGCTCGAAGCTGTTCCTAGCTCTCACTATTGAATGACTCATTCGTAATTATTGAGAATGTAATTAAAAATTCCATTGTACGGGAAAGTAGATAGAATTCACTTTCAATCAACTATTCAGGATATGAAAGATTTTTCCAGTTACGTGTATCAATTTTTTTTTCTTTATTTGTGAACAAAGAAATTTTCTATTTACTGAACAATAAGGAGTGCACATTTTGTTGGAGGAATTTTTTTTTAACGTTACTGTAAAATTTGTCGCTCCGCGAAGAAAATTAATGCACAATTAGAAAGTGGAGATTGACAGATCAGTGGAAAGCTGATTTTAGATTAAGAAATAAAGATTGACAATGATTTATACAGCAAAGGGTACCATTGTTTACCTTATAATGCGAGAGACAAAAAGGAGAGAGAAGTCTTTTTAGGTCACTAATTATGAGAGCTGATTATCTATCTTGTATTCAGTCCACCAATTTATTAGATACTAATTGTAAGAAAATTAACCTAGATACACGGTGATACAGATTATTCCTAACTCTTATGGTATAAACCAAATTTTCCTATTAACTCGTCATCGCCAATATTTTTTAAAAATTTAATTTCAGGAAAGCCTCGATACAATTCCACAACCAAAAATGAAATACCAATATTAATTACAATTTTTAAATTACCAAAAACTTTACAATAAAAAAAAGAGAACAGCTCAAAAATCATTGAAAATAAATTAAAACAAAAATAATAACTTCGTTGGAGTGCAACAAAACAAAAATAAGCAACTCCAATTTAAAATAAAAAATTAAATCTCAGGATGACGGGGAAAGAAATCTAACCTAAAATAGAAAAATTGTACCAGTACTAAAAATCGGACACTAATATCGTAAGCTCCTCCGACGATTCCAATTTTCGTAATAAGTACCACCTAAGCGTATCTACATGTGATGTCATTTAACACGAGGTTAGGATAGTTGCACGTAGGGTTGCGAAACGGTTATGTTGTTATTTATATTCCCGTGTAAAGCGTACGTGCCTGAGCTGCATTAACCGAGATGATTACACAGGACCAAGTGCACTTACATAATGAAATGCAACAGCCTACTGTGTACCTACAAAACGAGCCATGCAATGTCCAGCTGCGCCTCGGGGTTGGCAACCTGTACACTTCACGCGTTCAAACCACTGTTAACGCGCCCAAAAGGGTCCTTTATAATTTTCACCCGCTTGGGGAGCAGCGTTACTCGTGAACCAAGCACTTGGAGTTAATAAATTGAGAAAATAATGCGGAAAAATTTTTAGAGTGGTTTAGACTAGGTTTAGAGATGCTTTTTGAAATTTAGAGGCGTTGGAGGTTAGAACATGGTGGAGAGCATGGTTGAGACTAGTGGAGGTGTTATGGAAGAATTAATAGCAGGGTCGAGTCGTGATTAATTGGTGTAATTGGTGATAAGTAAGTTATACAGTTGGTTTATTGAAAATATTTATAATTTCATGGAAGCTAGAAGTAATTGAGTGGAGTTTATTTTTTTAGCGTCATGGACTGGTTCGAGTTGTGATTAATTGGTGCAATTACTGGTAAGTATAACTGTTTTATTGGAAATGTTAATAACTTTATGAAAGGTGAAAGTAACTGAGTGGGGTTTAATATTTTTAGGTTCCAGGGATACAAAAATTGTGAGCCACGTGAAAGTGGATAATTATGATCAGTGGGTTCAGAGGGTTATAATTTAGGTTACGCTAAAAGGAATTATTAGGGTCTAAGAAAATTGAAGGTTGCCATCCAGGATTGTCATAAGCATTTAACGTTAGTTTCACGTATAATATACTAATTGAGGGATTGAATAATTGCCCAGTTTATCCTGTCAGTCTCCTTAATAGAAACACTTGTCACTATGCTAAAGATCATTCGGTTAATCGATATTAAAAAAAATTCTTTCATTACTCAGCTCAAAGTGTCCCGATACAATTCCAAATCCCAACTACATCTCTTCCGGACAATTATTCGCCTCAGCAACTCCAGCTGACCCAAAGACCAAAATCCCAGCAAAGAAAAAGCTACTACCAATTACCATATCCAATTAACAGGAAATTGTTTCACCAACAGGTCACCCGAAACGTCCCTCGGATCACTGTTCACGTGTCAACGACGACAGAACTCGCGACGAGGACAACCGTAACGCCGAAGCAGGGCAGCACCAGCACCAAAAAATTCTGACAGTCCCACTAAACAGCGAATCCTCGTTTACCTGTCTCACCACTCTGTCCATACTGTTTGAAGAGTACTGAGAAAACCGGAGCACCGTGCGGAATGCTGAATTATAGTGACGTTTTGCCTCATAGCTGGCTTATATAGAGAGCTCGCCTACGCCTACAAAGATTCATTTCCTGTCGGCCACGGATCCTCCTCCAGCACGAGGAGGATCAACGTGGATCCCCCCAATGTGTTAGGCAGGGGGTCTCTCCTTGTACTCCAGTTCACATAGGAACGCCAGACGTGTGGAAAGCCCGCGCTTTATTTCCCATTGTTCAGCCAACCGGCATGTGCGATTTTGGGGCGGCGCTCGAATATCTTCCAGAGCGGAGAAAGCTGGTTACTTCACCGCGTGGGACAGCCTGCCTGGTGGATCTAACCTGCCAGGCAGGACTAATTAACCAAACGGTGGCTTAATTAAGACACAGGACCATTGTCCATCCCACCGAACCTTATGGTGTAATCTTCGACTGAATTATTTTGGGTTTGCTTCGCGGTTTCCTCGAGGGAAACTGTACGATTTTAGGTTATGTCTTGTTGTTGGGGGAATCGGAGTATGAATTCATGACTATTCCATGTTTGGTAAATTGGAGGTATTGTGATGTCAAGGATGGAATCTGAAAGAGGAATGGTTATGCATTAGGAATAAAAGTTAGGGTCGAGGTTGACGAGGTGAACTTGATCTGATCTGTACCGGTTTCTTGCTGGGCTGATTCACTGGGATGATTGTGGACAGAGATTGAGGAATTAGGAATGGGTGTTACATGATCATAAATTAGATTAGATTTGAGAGGATAATCTTGATTGTTAATGATCCTAATTATTAACATGTATTGGTACCAAAAATACG
>SMSQ01019703.1:0-18376 GCA_019453375.1 Ctenoplectra terminalis | reverse complement strand
AATTTGTAACTTTTAAGTCACACGGTTCCATAGAGGATTAACAATGTCAGGCGGGATTATTTGATTGAATATAGACGAGGTTATTTGACTGTTAGTCGATTAAACCCAGGTATTATTTTTGTCTCTGTTTTATTTTGCTTTGCTCTTATTGAAGTATTAATTGGCTCCATTTGTTAATCAGGTATCAGCATAAGAATTATACAATTTTACTCAGATAATAATTTGTAGTCTAATTCCGGCTACAATTTATTATTTGATTCAATTTTTGTAGAGTTTAATTTTTGTTAATACTGTTATTCTTTCTTAGATATGTATCTAGAAATAAGCATCAAGTCAACCAGCCTCGTCATATAAGTCAACAAACCTCCCAGTTGTAATTCCATGACTTATTGCTGTTATTAATCTAAATAGATAAAAATTACAATCTAGACAAAATTAAAGCGATTTTCAAAATTATCCCTGTATATCTAAGAAAATGTATAAACTTTTGATATGTGAATAGTTAACAAAATAGTAATGGCATACTCATAAAAATTGGATACGTTAAAAGTTAGTCAATTAGAGTGGGTCTCCCCTACTGTTTACATATGGACCAAAACGAATATATTGGGTGAGTGCAAAAGTTCGTTCACACTAAAATACAACAAATTTGGCATGTAAAATTTTTTTTTATTAATCAGTTATAAAATCTCCATTGCTTTGTACGATCTTGTTTCTATTTTGCAATAAATTATGCATAACGTGATCGTCGATCAAGAAAGGTCGGCCAGAACGTGGTTCGTCGTTAAGTTGAAAATCACCGCGTCTGAATTTTGCAAACCACTTTTTCACTGTTCGAAGAGCTGGTGCATGGTGTTTATAAACACCCTGAATGTTTTTCATAGCAATTCCCACTGTTACACCTTTGTGGAATTCGTAGAGCACGACGCGACGCAAATGAATCTTTTCTCGGCACATTTTAAAAATCTCTTTTCACAATATAAACACTATCAAAAAACACAAGACTGCTGTTAGAATAACAATTGAATATCGTATTTTTTATCTGCTATGCAGTTTGCACAAGCAACATCGTATGTCATTTGCAAATAATTAATTTAGTCACATCTATTGAAATCAGGCACGAACTTTTGCATTGATGCAATATTATATGTTTGACAAACGAAATATGTAACCGTACGTGTCTCAAATACAAATCACACAACAAACAGGCTCCTCTTTCGTATTCATGAAAATATCTACCGTTGCCCAGATCGCGCAACTGGAAATAAATATTGCGGGTTAGGGTTAATACCTTGACCATTGGAGTCCCGGTTATCCGAGTCCCATTTAACCAAGGTTGTGTATTATTCGAGTCGTGAAATGGATGTCACACAGTACCGATGCAGCCACTATCAAAGCAGCTCTATTTTATGTTGAACAGTAGGATACTTCCTTTTTAACCTCTTAGCTACTGTACACCATTATAATGGCATTCGCGAATGCCATCTTTCAGAACGGCACACTAGTATAGTAGCTTACTTATTTCTCAGTCGTTGAGAACTGCATACGCTATGGCTATGCAATAGAAATGTGAAAAACTATAATTTATTCACTCATGAGTTTACTGTAACATAACTACGTAGTATAAAGCACCTCTGGATATAGTTTATGTCGGGCCTTACTTTACAGTGATATAGCTTCGCGGACAATCTCGCAGCAGCTAAGAGTTAGGGCGTCTATGGAACGTAGCAACTAAGAAGGGAAGCTATACAATTAAACAAAAATCTGTAATTTGATTATTTTCGAATGTTTAGTATATAAATTACAATTGCTGTTAGTAGATTGCAGTGCTTAATAACAGATTAATTAAGAAATTAAATTTGGGCCCTTTACTTTACCTACTTTAGTAAATACATTTTTTTTAGTTTAAATATTAATCCAGTCCATGATATGCTGATTCTATTTTTAAAAGTGGGTCATCATTCTCTAACTTAACCTATGTACAACAGAACGTCGATTACCTGAAACATCGATTTTCTGAATTTCGATTATCGGAATAGAAAGTAAATGTATATGAAAAATATAATAAGTACACACACTGCTACTTAATAATGTTAAAACAAGTAAAATCAAGGGAAACACAAATGAACAAAGATAATCTAATAAATGACTAGTATCAAGTCATACTATTGTAAGTGAACAATGGCGGCATAACACGTTGTATAGGTAGTGTATATCATTATTCCTCGAATTAAATTTAAAGCTAGTAAATGTATATGAAAAATATAATAAGAACACACACTACTTAATAATGTTAAAACAAGTAAAATCAAGGAAAACAAATGAACATAGATAATCTGATAAATGACTAGTATCAAGTCACATTATTCAAAGTGAACAGTGGCAGCATAAAATGTTAGCTTATTACAAATATACCTCTTACCGTACATTAACCAAGTAAAATAGTATCTCCAACAAATCAAAATATAGTCACACTGTCTGTCTGCGTGTTAAGAACAAAAAAGGGTACCTACATGTTCTTATTATTTAAAACATAATATTACCAAAAATATAAAATATAAAATATATAATCCCTTGTCTGATCGTAATAATCTCATCACGCACTATATGTATGTATTACACATTTAAATTATGTTTATATTTTGAAACATTTATCCTTCCCGTTTTAAGTCCATCATTTCAGTGTTTTCTCTGAGTTTAATGCTTCCAAATGATTTTAGAGGGAATTCATAAGTTGAAGATATCTGAGAATGCGTAACTCACTTTTCGTATTCCATTTCTCTCGTTAGGGATGTATTTTTTTGCGTAATAAGCGTCTATACTTAAAAACACTTGTTAGACACGTGAAATACAAAATTTATTTTTAAAACAAGTACAATATGATTAACTTAACATTAACACGTTGACTACCACGCGCATTTTACGTCGTTTGCCTATGGCACCAGCATGAATTTCTTATTGTGCGATGTGTATTATGTTGAAAAAAAATATGTATATTTTCCTTGTATTGATAGAATTATTTTTGCATGTCCTGTATGGCATTAATTTCTTCAAACCATTATGGTAACAGTGGTATTATTTTAAAATATATCAGTATTGATATTTACTTTAATTATGTATTTTACTATTGGTCGCGTCGCCGGTCACCGGTGGCCCCTACGACAGTCAACGTGTTAATTACAGTAGTTAATGTAATATCAAAAATAAAGTATTGCCGCGCAAAAGCCCAAGTGTCGCGGCTCGAAAAGCTTGAAGACTAAAAGCATCTTTTCATTCGACAGAACTGTTTTTACATCCTCGGTACCCACCACTCTACTTTAATTTCTGTGTTCAATTATTTCGTACACAATTCATATATTCGCATTACAATATAATGGGATATCTTACAACGAGTGAAACAGTTTAATTTTTACTTGATTCATAACATATTCACAAATTTAATTCTCTCAGACCGATTATCCGGGAAACCACTTATCCGGACAGATTTGTCTCCCAATTATTTAGGATAATCGACGTTCTACTGTATTTATTTTCTAATTTTTATTTAACAGAAACACTGCATGCAGTAACAGCGTATAAAATACGGAGGAGAAAAATTATTCCAAAGATACTTGAGCAATTTCATTATTCAACACGCTCGGGACTTTGGCAATACTGAATTATTGGACTATGCTTGTAATGCGGCAAAAACGAGGAAAATAACAGTATTCGCTACATTCTTCTAGGCTGTTCGTTAACTATCCGAATTCAATATCGCAGCTGGATATCTGCGGCAACGACTTCTTTGTCCGTGGGAAATGTGTAGGTATGCTTCGCGATGGTCGCCGAACGACGTTCGTAAGGTACGATCATGATCCGGGCTGTGTATGCCGGATTATTGGAGTTCTGCTGTATATTCTGCTTAATTGAAACTACCTTAATTCACTATGGTCGTTTCTACCGAGAAACGGGAGGTATACCGTTATGTTTTCTTGCCGACAATGTTTCTTTGTGCGTTTGTATATTAAATAATCTAATTCAACCTACGCGCGAATATTAACACTAGAACTACCAAAGTGATAAAAATTACTAAAAATTACTTCATAATTTCTTTAAAAAATTGTATACATTTACTGTGGTACATTCTGGGAAATTTTCTGTAATTTTTTGCATTATGTATTTTTCTTACATACCTTTCATTTAGATTTCTTTGATACAAAAAAGTATACTTAAACCGACGTTAGTGAAGTGGAAAATATAACAAGTGGCAAGATGGGGTCTGCGGGACCCAAAATAATGTTGTGTATTATAAAACTCGATGGTATCAGCTAGTAAATAGGTTACAGGAGGGAAAACTACACTGAGGTTCGACTCACCGCCGTGCGTTGATACAAATGTATAATTAATTTAAAATTTTTGGGATTTGTGGCTCCCTATCTTACTAACGCTGGATTAAAACTCCTATAGTTCTACTGTTAACACATTAATGAAGGTGTATTGTGATAATGTTGTATTCCCCAGGGTTTGTATTTATTATAATTAATAAATTACAACGTAATCACCGAACAAAAACTCCGATGAAACTACTAGGTAGCAATGTATTATTGATATTCGGAAGCTACGGTTTAACTACCAGTCGGAAGACGATTCGACAGATTGTAAGGATTTTTGAAAAACAGCGTGTATAATATAAACTTGGAAAAAGAAAAAGTAAGGCTTATCTTGGGTCCAATAGTCGGTAAGAAATGAGGTAAAGAACTCGAAGTTCATGGATAAGTAACGGCAAGTGGGGAAGTCATTCGTTATTAAAGGAGGAATATGGAATTTTTAAAGAAATGTGCCAGATATTTAAAACTAATACTTACAGTGGGTAATAAAAATAGTACGATCGGACGAAGGAGTTACATATTTTATATTTTTGGTAGTATTATGTCCTGAATAATAAGAACATGTAGGTACTCTTTTTTGTTCTTGACACATAGACAGAGAGTTTGACTGTATTTTGATTTGTTGGCGATATTATTTTACTTGGTTGATGTACGGTAAGAGGTACATTTGTAATAAGCTAACATTTTGTGCTGCTATTGTGCACTTGTAATAGTGTGACTTGATACTAGTCATTTATGAGATTATATTTCTTCACTTGTGTTTTTCTTTATTGTTACTTGTTTTAACATTATTAAGTAGTAGTGTGTGTACTTATTATATTTTTCATATACATTTACTAGCTTGATGATATATACCTTAACAATTTTTTTAATAATTTGTAGCAGATTTAAAATCATTGTTATACATTATTAAAAACCTAAGAATAATTTTCGTACTGAAAAAAGTGTTATTTCAAGTGTGCTTTCAATTCCATTTTTGCTCAAAATTTGAATAAATAGTTACTTCCAAGTGGTTTAATAAATTAATAAATTAATAAATTAATCACACGCTGTAGCTATGAACTTCGACGCAATTTTAACTAATCATAGCGAAGATTACATAGGTAGTCATTGTGAATATTACACATATTTTTTTAAATCACTTAATAAATGATTGAAAACATTCAAAAGAATGTATAACATTTATCAACTATAATATTTTATTAAAAATCAATGAATACTTATTTAATGATACTCCTAGTATAGTTTTTTAGTGCTTGAAAACAATTTCTCCGATGGAGTGATACTAAGCAAAATTTAAAAATATATCGTGAGTCGTTCTTCCTTTTGTTTGTAGTACATACAGTGGCTCACACCCAAAATCGTATACCCTTTAACACAGAATTATTCTTTACAAATTGGACTAAACGATTTGAGATTTTTTGAGAAGTTAGAAAGATTAGTTTACTACATGATGTGTGAAAAAAAATTTCCGGTAAAACTGCACTTGTTCGGAACCGCGAAGAAAATAGTAAAGGTCACCTTTCACAACTGTTTTATCTGAGCCTGAAATGAAAATTTAGAACATACATTTTGTAGATTTGTATCAATTATATATATGCTGAAAATTTGAAATATATACGAATCTTTGGATATATTATATTTACATTTATAGAGTACAGGAAGATTATCTGATTCCGATGAACTTTGCATCATGAGTATATTTGACACACATCTATAAAACGTATTTTTCAAATTTTTGTTACAAACTCAAATAAAAAGGTTCTAAAAAGTAACCTATACTATTTTCTTCTCGATCCCGACTAATTGCAATTTTTTCATAATCTTGTTTACAAATCACCTATTAAACTACTCCTTCTAACTTCTCACAAGAATTCAAGTTGTTTGGTCAAATTTTAAAAAAGTTATTCTGTTTCACAGGGTGTATGATTTTGAATGCGAGCCATTGTACGTATAAAACGCGGCATGGGGAAACCAGCAAACAATAAGTCCCTATTTGTTGTCGCTAGAAATACGAGGGTGAGAAACGCGGAGTGCAGCAACGCGTGCATTTCGAATCGAGGAGGATAATCGGAAAGGTATACATACACTTGAATATCGCGTGAAGCAAGTGTTCTCCTCGGTTCAGGGTTGCATAAATATCGTCGCCGATCACGCGAGTAATATTCACTGAACCAATACTATAATGCTGTAAAGCTAGCTGTGCACACGCCTATACGTTTCTGATTCTCCTCCCCTCAATTTTCCGCGTTTTATTTGCTCAACGAGACCAAGCCACGCTCGTTTCCCTGCATCCTTTGCCGCGCTATCGGCATGATGTACGACCTGGCTATCATCCTTCGAGCTTTTCGAGTACTACCGGCCGCTTCAGAATTTCCCCAGTCGTTTAGTTTCCTCCTCCACCGAGCATCAACCTATCTTTAATGCGTATTTGCATTTTTACTCATCCGTTGAACGCGGCTACTTGTCGCATACCGTTGAAATGACAACCGTTTTTTGCCGCGTCAGGTGTTCGTATCTCGTTCTCCTTTTTTCAACTACTTTTTTGAGAAATAATAATTCTTTCGCATAGTTAAAGATAAGAGATAAACAATAATTTAGCATCCACGGTAAGAAATATTTATTTTTGTAATAAGTAAATATTCTTTCTATAAAGTAATTGGGGGAGAGGAATGGAGATGCCAAAAGCTTCTTATTAAATTTATTAAAAATTTAATACATATAGGGAATCCGCGGTAAATCTGGACAATCATTTATTTCCTAATGTATTACAACTGGAAAAAAATTGTTTTATTAATACTAGAATTACCGACGACTAAAGCAGACATTTTTATACCAAAGAAATGAAAATGTAAGGTATTTGAAGAAATATCTATAATAAAGGTAACAATTCTTTGCGCATATTTTTTTACAAAAAATCACGGAAAATCCCCAAAATTACATTATTGTAAATTTATAAAATTTTTATAAGAAATTATGAACCAGTCATTTTGATTGGTTCGGTAGTTCTAGTGTTAAAATTACACGATACACAGGGGTATGTCTTTTGATGAAAGAACATTTTTTTTACTTTATTATTTGATAAAATATGAAGTAAATATGAAGAAAATATTTCATTTTTTAAAAATAAAACTCTGTGTTTTTATTCATAACATTTGATAGTGATTTTCAAGACTAGCAAGGGACGTTCGGTAACCCGAAAATTAAAAAAAATTTGAAACTTCGCTGGTGTGTAGAGGACGTCGAACTAAGTATAACAATATTTTTTTTATTTGCTGATATTCAGTTTTTCAGGGTGAAAATACCCTTTAAAGTTTTCGATGTGCTTTCCTATTTTTCTATATATCTTGAAAATTATAACAGATATAAACAAATTTTTAGATTGAAAATTTATAGATATATCCTTAGACAGTGTATATCAATAATAAAATTTGATAAAAAAATAGTAAAGCGTACTTTAGCAACGATGACATTAATATTTAGTCCTCACGATTGCTTAGATTTTTATTTTATATCTCTCGATTGAAATATGCAAGAACCATACACAAATAGTTGATACTAAGTAAATGCATCGTTCGAAATACAATGGCGGGAGTTCGAGATACATCCACCAATAAAATTATTAAAGTACTGCATTACTAGATAGATTTCGTATATATATTTGTAATTGCAATAAAATTTTGCACATTTTTTGACCAGACAAGAAAATCAAAATTTTCAAAAATAAGGATGGTGAATATCTATTCTAAGTGGCGATTTTTAACATGTAGATCTTAAAGTGTGAATAAGACCGCGAGGTGTACTTCCTATTCCAACCAGAAAAACCGATAAACTTCTAAGCTCGGTATCTCAAAAACTAATTACAATCGTTCATATACATGGAAGGTTGATAAATTCGACTTGGAAAACACTGTCAAATGATACGAAGAAAAATACAGTTTATTTCAAGAAACGAACTTTGACCTTCGTATCTTATTAAATAATAAAGTAACAATAAATTTGCTTTCATCAAAACATGTACCCTCTTGTACCATGCAGTTTTAATAAAAAAATTCCTAGTCTGTAATAAGTTAGAAAATAAAGAACTTTCCACTGTTATCACGGACATCTTGTATACAGGGTTTCCCAAAAGGTCTGCAAGTCCCTTTAAGGGGTGATTTCTGAGATAATTCTAAGTAACTTTTTCTTTTACGAAAATGTCAAATTCAGCTTTGTTAACGAATTATTAACGAAAAACACCGACCAATCACAGCGAGAAAGGCAGCCGGCTAGGCGTCAGGGAGATATAAAGGTTAACTCTGTTTCTTTAAACGGAACGGTATGATTTTTTACTTGCATTTTGATAGAATATTTCAAGACGAATACATTGACCTATTATTAAGGTCATTCAAGGTCACTTAAGGTCAACTGCAAGAGAAAATTGGTTATCCCAAAGCACTGTTCGAATACTTTTATGTCTTCTGTAGTTGTTCGTATATCGCTCTTGTAATTACTAACAAGGGTCACAGAACATAAATAAACATCCAATCACATTGTAAGCTTGTTTATTAGAAAATCGATCTTAAAAATCTGCTCGGGACACGTACCCTCGACCAAGTCTTATTGTTAGCTCAATTTATCCTTAAAAACTGCTATACTGTTGGCCGTATTTATACAGGGTGTCCCAAAAGATCTGTAAGTCCCTTCAAGGGATTATTCCTGGTGTGATTCTAAGCAACTTTTTCCTCTACGAAAATGTCAAATTCGACTTTGTTAACGAATTATTAACGAAAAAGACCGATCAATCACAGAGCGAGAAATACGGCCGGCTACCAACGAGAGCTTTGTCTCTGCACCGCACTTGACTTCAACAAATAACTTAAATTGAATCGAATAATTAAATTAAACTTACCCAATCGGTAAAAAATTCGCCTGTTATTTGAAAATGTGGGTCATTGTGTCACTGTTCCGGTCTTGACCCTTGACGACCGTTAGGTACGTTGGCCTCACCGTAACATCCCTTAACGTTTGGTAGTGCCCTATACCTGCGATCCAGCTGTTCGGTACGCCATAAATCATTTCGTTCGTCACGGATCAAAATCAGTACAGTGACGCAGTTACCCGAATTTTCAAGCAGTAGGTGAATTTTTTTGCCGATCGGGTAAGTTCAACTTAATTTTTCAATTTATTCTGAGGTACTCGCACAAGCGCGGCACGGAGACAACGCTCTGTGATTGGACAGTGTTTTTCGTTAATAACTAGTTAATAAAGCCGAATTTTGACATTTTTGCAAAGGAAAAAGTTGCATAGAATCATCTCAGGAGTCACCTTTTGAAACACGCTGTATATATTATAAATTCTGATTTTTTATTGTAACTGAATTGGTAATCCTAACTGATTCAACGATTGGTAAGTTGCTTGCTAAAAATTTATCATTATACAACCAGTATGTGCTTGATACATCTGTCCGTTGCAGATATTAATTTGCGGTATTTTTGTTGCCATTTCTGAAAAAGCGTACAACGATTAACACAATATTGGGTAAAGTTGGACAATACTACTGACAATATGAAATCATGGAAGTAACATTGGCAGAGTGGTAACGGCCTCGTAATAGTCAGACTTAGGTAAAGTAGTAGAAAGCCTGTAATGGTCGACCGTAATGACAATCTCAGAATAGGCGGCACGACCCCGAACTAATGGTTGCGATTAGTAGCAGTCAGTTAGTTTTATCCAATAGCATATAGAATTTCAATAAACCGCAGCGAGGACAGCTGGCCTGTCTACACGATTTTCAACTTGTTAAAGTCAATGGTGCTCGAAGTCCATTCGTTAATCCTTAGCCTTCTTGTCTTCCTTGGATCTATATGGCCCGAAATTAAGTTTACTTTTACATACATATTATGCTTCTAAGTATTCCTTTATCAGATTAATGTGTAGTTAATTTTTGCATTTACTTCTTTAGCATTGTATATTTTGTAAATCTAACATAGATTACAATTTCAAAAATAAAAAGTATTGAGGGATATGTAGAAAAGGTAGTTTAATATTGAAAAAGTGTTAAAAAATATATATTTGATGATACAATAATACAACCAGGAACTATGTCCTTCCTATACCGAATTTCACTTCGTACTGGCTAAAAGCCACGTCTTTCCTTATAGTCTAAAAGCCTTATTACCGTTTACATTGTCAGGTATGCCGGTTAGTGTCCTTTGCGTTTTTTGGAAATGTTTTACCGCAAGAGTGAAAGCGGCACCCAAAACATTTTTCGATAGAGAGTTTTATTGTCTAACTGTATTTTACTTCTACAAAAAGTTTAGTGAAGACGAATGTGAAATGTGCATGAGGAGAACAGCAGAGTTAAGGGAGGACACCATGGTAAAATTAAAAACAACAATCGATTTTTCTTTCTTTACAGTTTCGGAAAGATACATATTTCAAGAATGTTTACCAAAAATTTCAAAAAAAAAAAAAAATTCTAATTAGAACCGTAAGTTTGCTTTTCTATGTACGAATTATAACTTGCTATAATTTTAAACGCGTTTTTCTCAAAACGACTTCTTTTAATTTGGTATACAGCTTCGCAAAAAATATATACATCAATTGAAGTTGCATTTTGTTCACAAAATCTATCTCTATGGCTCGACGGCCAGTTAATATATGGTAATATAATAGTCGTTCTGGAAAGATAAAATAAAATATTTAGTAAATAATACTTCTGGTTAAAGCCAAATATAACATTTATGTTTATAAAGGAATTGAATTTCTGTTTCTATGTTATACCGTCATTTTTATAAAAATCTTTTAACGCATAAATATCTTTTTGTTAATTTAACTATTACGACAGTAAAAACTAAAAGTAATACAGTAATCGTTTAATGCCGTGGCATTTTAATTTATGGTATACTAATCCTTTTTTTATCCCTTCGAAAACAGAACATATTGCAATCAAGTTTAACTGTTTTTATTTACGCGCAAAATGGATTCAATATTAATCAAATACTACTTCATTCACGTACGAGATATTTATCGCTTTTCCGATTCGCTTATATTGATTTCGATGAGTGTTTATGAAGCACATTTCACATTTTATGTTTGTAAAATGAATTACCGTTTTATAATTCATTTTGTGTGGTATGTGCAGATTTTGTACGTTTATAAAATATAAATATTTAAAGTTAATAAAATGATACTTATACCAAGTATCTGTTCGTTTCCTTATTTATAAAATGCATTGCCCAAAACAAAAATAGTAATCAAATTAAATTAAATTATGATACAATAACATCGTGTGCTTTTTTTATAATTAATTTGTTTTTGTAGGTTATTATTATTTTTTTATTAAGAGCAATAAATATGTAACTTGTACTATCCATCCTATATTTGCGTTTACATTTTTTTAAGCATGTATTTATATGAATTATTTAATCAAAACAAAATTAATCAAAATTTTCCGAGCTCTGTACAAACGGCATTAGTGCCGCCATCTGTACAAACAATGCGTTATTTTTTCCTCCGAAGTCTTTTTTTTATAACTATGTATTCGGATTGTAGTTGAAAGATGATATAAATATCATTTGTTATAACATCATAAATATTTAATACTTTATCTACTGGAAGTCTATTAACCCATTAACTGCCAAATTCTTTTTATATTTTTGGCTGGATAAGTTATATATGTGCACAAAAAGTTGTGTAACAATATAATTATATTGAAATTATTTGACATTTTTGAAAAAGTCCCAAATCGGTATCGTTATAAAATGATCAGTAAAATGATTTCAATAAAAAACAAAAGACCGAGTAACTAACAGATCGTTACTATAACCTCTAAATTATATTATGTTACAGTACATTTATGTACTGTATTTCATTATAATATAAAAAACAAACAAAAAATATTAAGCTTCAAATATGACAATTTTATTCCGTTCAACTTACATATGAATTTCAATTTTGATCGCTTGTTGTAAAGAAACGAACCACAAAATACACACTTTCTGTTTCACACAATATTAACAGATATATATAGAATGAAATTAAATTGTCAAGCGTACCAAATATATTTTTGGCGCCGAGTGGTAAACGTAAAATTCCAAAATCCCCAAATGGGGATCGTGACAGCTAATGGGTTAATAGATTTTGCGATGCTAATGCTCACTGACCGGTAACCTATCAATCGTCTTTTCCAGAAGTCTTGACCAGAAGAAACTATTAGTCGAGTCGTCGATTCTTTTTTAATTAATTTTTAGTTATATTTTACCTTCACGTGTTAGTAACTGTACAATAGCTCTTCATATCTTTACAAATGAAAAAAATTTTCATCAAGCCTGTACCAGCGACGAATCTGCGCCCAACTGATTGTGAGCTGGTCGTTAATGAGTGGTAACATGAATCATGAGCGGTAGAAAAAGAGTTAATAGCATTTTTCAGACATTTATCGAGAAATCACAATGGAACATGGATTTAATATTTCCTTTTGTATAAAATTGTAAAAATTATTCACGCAGATGATCCATTTATCATGAAAAGCTTATGACGAACAAACATTACCACGTAAAAAACATATGACTGGTATACGTTTAACTTTATGTTACTAAATCAACGTAAAAATTACTACGTTGAATTAAAAGAGCGTGTGCAGTTTTTTGCTGAAATTTTTATTCCCACTATTTCTGCAATACTTCCTAATGCAATTGTTGGCTCTTGTCAACATTTACAAACAATTTGACGATCTTCATTTATAGTGGTACAACATTTGCGTCCACGACTTCTTAAATATTTTCACAATATGTACTAAATATTTTTTACAAATTTTTTCTATTGCATTTTTAGATACACTGTACTTCCGAGCTATCGTACGGAAACTTAATTTGTTACAGTAGTCCAAAACAATTAAATGGCGAATTTGATAGATTTAGAATTTGATAGCCGTCTTTGACGTTCTGCAATTATTTTATAAACGATCTTACTTATACAAAGCCTGAATTGCTACTAAAAACTTTATTTAGGAACACCAGCAAGGCTATAATAAAAGAAGTGTGTAGTCCTTTTTAGTTTATGCGCGGTAAGAATTCACTGGATCTTATGGTCACAGAATATAGAGGGTGTCCCGAACAAAATGGAAGTCCCTTAACCCATTGACTACGGCAGATTTTGAGACGCGCCGGTCGTACCACACGGGTAAGAATTCATTTACAAGATCTATCGGAATAATGATAGATAAAATATTCAAAGCGCTTGTATGCGCCCTCCGTGTCAGATAACCAAACTGTGTTGAGCGCTTATATGCGCCCTACGTGTCAGAAAACCAAACTGTCGAGCGCTTATGTGCGCTCTTCGTGTCACAGAAGCACAATTTCTGAGCGCGTATATGCGCCCACAGTAGCCAAGGGGTTAAAGGGGTGATTCCTGAGATGATTTCAAACAACTTTTTCCTTTACGAAAATGTAAAATACGGCTTTGTTAACGAGTCATTAACGAAAAACACTAACCAATCATAGAACGAGAAAGGCGCTCCTACCCAAACGAGTAACTCGGAATAAATGGAAAAATTAAATTAAACTCACCTAATTATTAAAAGATTCAGCTGCTGTTTGAAAATGTAGGTCATTGTGTCACTGTGCAGATCTTGACCATTGACAACCATTCGGTACGTTGACCTTGACGTATGTATGTCCCTTAACGTTACGTGGTGTCGTATGCCATAATCGATTTCGTTCGTCAGGGGTCAAGACCGGCACAGTGACACAGTGACCCATATTTTCAAACAGTAGGCGAATCTTTTGCTAATTGAGTAAGTTTAATTAAATTTTTCGATTCATTCTGAGTTACTCGTTAAAACTAAGCTCGGCGAGGAGATTATGCTTTTGTCACGTCGGAATTTGACGTATTAAATTAATCAGTCAATGACAACAATTAATCAGCATTACACGAATACTTTCTTCACTATATGTTATTTAATGCAATTGTTTTAAGAACAAACGCACAATTAATAAATTAGTTAAACTGTATAAAAATTTCGGTAAATTGCAAGTTTTACATTATACGTCATTCTTAAACTGTTCACTATGTAATTTCTCAATTAAAAATTTTTTCATAGGCAGAAATAAAAGTTAACAAAACAGAACTAATTTGGGCTAGGTTGATTTTAATTCTTGCAAATATAGGTATGATATAATATGTTTTGTAACAACCGTGCGTTTAAAATCTTATTGAAAAAAAAAAAAATTTGCAATGATTGAACTAACAGTTACAAGTAATAGAAACTAATATAACAATAGAAATATATAGACGCTCTTAAGACAATGAACTCAATAATGGGAGCAATGTACCGTGAACCATCAACAATCATCATCGAACACCGAGTCTTCCTCTTGAAGGTCCTTATATACATATTCATGTATACATACAGTACTGTGCAAAAGTCTTAGATCATCTGCCAAAAAATCTATTTTGCTATTTTAGAAACGAATTTAAGATTAATATTATTTTTATTTTTCCGTTATTTATGTATTTGCTTTTTTTAAGAATTTGATTCACGAGGTGTTAATTAGGTTAAGAAATATTGATTAATTTAAGATAATCAATATTTCGTGTATTTTTCTTTTACTTTTACTACACGACAGGTTTTTTTTTTTTAGAAAGTTGAAAAAATTTTAATAAACTCATTTTGCATTTTCTGTCATTCTGTTATGGACAATTTAAGAAGCTGATTTTTTCCTTTTTGATTTCCTTCGTGTTTGTAATTTCCTACGTGTTTCGTAATATTTTAATCAAGCCTTTGCTTATTACAAGATTTTTAAAACATATTTTCACGAGATAAAATTATGAATAACCAACATAAGAAAGGCAATATGGAAAAATTTGTGTGTAACAGTGTTTAGAAATGCTTCCCTAAAATATGTTTAATTATAATTACAATATCAATATTGCAGATGGTCTAAGACTTTTCTACAGTACTGTATATGTTTGCTCCCTATTTCTTAGCTTCTGAGTTTTTCGTCTTGAGCTTTGAATTATCTCCAAGGCCGCTGTCAAGTTACAGTTTCTCAATTTTTCTTCTGACGGGTAACAGTTTCTAATATAAAAAAACTGAGCATCTTCAATGCATTAAACTTTTAAGCTATATGATATGTTATGTATACACTGCTATAAGGAATAAAAGATTATAACGTTTATTTTTGTAACTTTGTTTCTTTTTTAGAATTCAACTTGGACACACTGGAACACGTCCACCTGATTCAGAAGCAACTGGCGAAATCTTTTTAAATAACATCGCAGTTTAAACTCGGACTGGACAGACGTAGTCATAAGAGGTTGGAAGCAACAGTAAATAAGCGAAATGGAATCAGGTGTCATAGAGACTCACGTTGCATACTTCCGTCACATTATTTCCCCGACAGTTTTTCCACGAATAACAGCCGTATAACATATCTTACGTTAACCTTCTATAGCCCGAATTTTGTCTGCTTATTGGAGAAAAAATTACGAATGATTGCAGTTTTTCACTTTGATTTGAAAATGTGTTAACTTATAATTACTGTAGATGGATCGTGGTGTCAGTAATACAGTAATACAGTAATCAAATTTAATAGCGCAGTGATAACTAAACAAAATTAATTTTTTAAAATATAGATACATCAGTTTCTAACTTTTAAGTCACACGGTCCCATAGAGGGTTAATAAAGCACAGAATTCCTAAGAAAATCAATTATTATCGTAGGAATAGTAGTGTGTATTTGAAATGTGCTTTTTACAGTGGTTGACTTAAACTCTATCTCTCTATGTAACTCTATTTCTAATTCTCTGATTCTAATTCTAATTCTATCTAAAACTATGTTTTCTCGGCTCTTTTATATTATTTTCCGGTTAAAGGCCGAATCAATTGGAAACGAGGATCCGTCGCATTGATGCGGCCAAAAACTTGAGACCTAAGTTTTATTAGGGGTTTCTCTCTCTCTCACACACACACACGCCAAGACATTCTCTACCTACATTAGATCCAAAATGTCGGTAATTCGCGTAACGAGTTGACTCGTCTATCTTAATTAAAGACTTAAAAGTTCCACAAACCTTAAAAATTTTAATTTTCACAATTCAGTAACTTATCATATTTTTCGTAACATTAAGCATTCTGTAGGGAAATATTATGAAAAATAATTAGATAACTCTATTTTACTAACAAATTGATTATTAATACAACTTAAACTTTTAGTTTGAAATAACAGAGTCTTTGCTTTTAAAATAATCAACAACGTTTAATCTATTTAAATATACCGCTTTCCGACGAGCTCGTGATATACCAATATATCCGCTATAACTCGCTAGTCGTCGTGGTAACAGCAAACTTTTTGAAAAACTAGGGCTTCGTGGTCACTTCGATCGGTCTTCTTTTTCGATTTCATATTTCGATTATCGAAATTCAATTTGAAACCATTCTAACCCTTACATTTCCGTTACTACGGACGACTATAGTCGCCCGCCACGAATCGACTTCTCCATACTATGGGCGACTATAGTTGCTCGATTATTGGATAATATGAATGAATCGCATTCATACAGTCAGTCACAAAATTATTGGCACACACAGGGAGTTAACGGAAATATGAAAAACAAGAAGATAATAAACTTTTAATACTTTTTAATAAAAGAACATAATATTTAGACTTTGAATTAAAAAAACTATTTAAAAGAAACAATATTATGATTTATAGTTATGAAAAAACGAAGTGTAACAATTTCGTGCGTTAAACTAGGTCACAAAATTATTGGCACACGTAACGTATTCTACGAAAAACTTAAGAATTTTATTGTGATTAATATTTTGTGGAGTATCCTTTTTGTTTTATTACTTCTGCAAGTCTTTTCGGTATCAATTCTATTAATTTTTTTAAATCATCTTCTTCAATGTTGTTTTCTTCAGAGTACCATTCTTCTACAAGCTTATTTTGCAGATCTGTTTTGTTAGTAATCGAATGTTTTCTTATTTTGTCGTCAAGTCTGTTCCACACCATCTCGATCGGATTTAAGTTCGGTGACTGAGGTGGTGTATTTATAACTTTTGGGTAATTATACAATAACCATTCTTGAACGAGTTTTGAGTTGTGTTTTAGATCATTGTCGTGATAAAACTGAAACGTGTTCAAAATGCCCATTTTCTCAGCACTCTCTTTTAAATTAATTTTTAAAACGTTTAAGTATATCATCTTGTTCATTGTTTCAGTAATAAATTCTAATTTTCCTGTGCCATGATAACTAATGCAACCTCACACCATAACATTGCCGCCATCGTGCTTAATCGTTGAACGAAGATTCTTAGGATACGTTTCTTCGTTTGGTTTTCTCTACATTTTTTCATAACTATCTGATCCCCAAACATTGAATTTGCTTTTATCGCAAAATATTACGTTTCTCAAAAATATATTTTTTGCCGAATTCTAAAAGTTTTCTTCGTTTTATGGTATTCACATATGCTTTTTTTCTGGCTGCGCGACCATTATACGAATTTTCTCGTAGCACTCTTCGGACTGTTTTATTCGAAACAGTTTTGTCAGAAAAATTTCGAAGAAGAGCATTCATTTTCGGTGCACTTATTTTCGGATCCTCTGATTTTTCGAACAACAAACCGTTCTTCGCGTGAATTTAACAACTTCTTCCTTCCTCGACCGGTCTTATTCTCTATTCTGCCTTCGTTTACAAGTTGGTTAATAATATTTCTTACAGTTGTAAAGCTTTTATTTACGATATTCCTAATCACTCTGTATAATTTTCCATTTTACCAATGAAAAATTACTATGTTTCTTATTTTTAAAGTTGTTTCTTGTCCTTTTCCAACCATAATAGCAATCTGTTATGTATATTCTTTTATTAAATTCTGCAAACTGTTTATTCCGATGTTAATTAAACGTTATAGTGTCTTATACCGAGTCTCTGGATAGTAAAGAAAAACATAAGACGATCGGAACTGGGTAGTTCAATTATTTTTCACAGAATACGTTATGTGGGCCAATAATTTTGTGACCTAG
>SMSQ01019702.1:8794-22030 GCA_019453375.1 Ctenoplectra terminalis | reverse complement strand
AATTATCCTAAATCTAATAACACACAATTATTTAATATCTAAAAATAAATAATTTATAATAATTATTTTCCATTGCTAACCATACTATATTAATCGAAGAATATTTAAGAAATAACGACATAAAATTACACCAACAATTAAACTTATATCCTACCTTCCATTTCCAAATTTCCTCTTACCAGTTTAACTTTTAATTCATTTCTATATTTAATTATACTTTTCAATAATACGAATATTAACTAATTTGTAGTCACTAATTACATTACCCAATCATAGCAATACAAATCAATAATTTATAATAATTATTTTCCATTACAAACCATACTATATTAATCGAAGAATATTAAAAAAATAACTACATAAAATTACACCAATAATTAAACTTATATCCTACCTTCCATTTCCTAATTTCCTCTTACCAATTTAATCTTTATTTATAATTTATATTTAATAAAAAAAAAAGAAAAATACAAGATTACGCAATTCAGTTTCCCTTTCAAAATCAGCACCATGTTACTCACAGTTTCTCTGTTTAACTTCACGTCTTCGCGTCAAAAATGAATAAAGTGCCGTCTTCGGGCTCGCCTAATTTAGTCGAACTCTCGGCGCACTCGTATCTCGCGCACGGTGTTCCACATTCTCTCCGGGCGTAAAATATTTCGTAAACAGCCATCTTCGTCCCAGTCAACCTTTCCACTTTCTTCACGGGGTCGATTTAATTTAATTCGTTCGTTCTACCCGTCAAAAACCGAAAAGGGTAAAAAAAAAAAAAAAAAGGAATGCAACTCGTGAAACGCTTTCGCCTCACTTTATGCATCCTTCTTTCGTCACTCGCCTACAGGCTGTGCTACGTGATCGAGTGTGTAACGCGGAGATTTTACGACAATATCTGGGACGGGTCGTTGAACTTTTCATAGACGAGCCTCTTTGATCCACGGCCCCCATGATCCATGAACAATCGAATCGCGTTTAATTCTCGGAGACCAGGATCATGCAGGCATATTTTTAAATGTGATGAAAGGAAGTAAAGGTGTACGGATTATGCAACTTTTTTTTATTATTTTAATCCTCTTCAGTTTGTTGAGTTCCAATTGTTTTTGAATATTCAGTGTTTGTTTTTGTTTAGTATAAAAATAATTCCATTAAAATTTAAAAACGTGGATGACAAAAATTGCAAATTTTTATCTTCGGTAGTTATTCGTTGATTAAAGTAATTATGAATATCTAACGAGGTCACAATATTGTCGGGAAATTAAAATAAAAAATAAAGCAGTAGAAAATTTGCTTTGAGATGTGTTTTTGGAATTATTTGTTCTTTAAAATTAAAGGAAATTTACCTATTGTAAATTTGTTGTATTTTAAGGTTGAAACGTATTTGAACTAATTTAAATTTGGAATATAAAAAGTCGTAATGCTGTGGCTAATTGGTTATTTAGTCAAAAGAATTTGATAAGTCAGTTTTCCTTGATTTTCTGATTTTCAAGTCGTCCGATAACTAATTCAAAATATGTATAAAGATTTGTCTTCCTTGCGTTATTTCTTCTTATCTCTTTGTTCATGTTCTTTGTAGAAAATCACAACAAATTCTTAAAAATGTATCGTTGTATATTTGCAAAATTTATATGAGAAATTACAAGCAGACATTTTTTAAATTACACGATTACAAAAATTCAAACTCCTCTCTTTATACACTCAGTTCGTCAAATCTTCCTTTACCTATTAGTGCGTTAAATCTAAAGTTTAAGAAAAATAAAAATTCACAATAAAGAGTTAGAATATTTGCTCCAAATCTCTTCCGATTAAAAGATACAAAGAAATTACATTTTTTCTTTATCACTTCACACGACGAAGAAAATATACACCGCAGATAAACCAACAATTTTACTAAAGGACAAAAACTACTCCCATATTTTACACAACAACCAAATTTTACTAAAACCAATTTCCTATAACTTTTGATAATGTATATTATAATAAATTATAAAAATTACATACTCATAAAATCCATTCAATTATTATATTAGGTTGGAAACTATGAAACGGACGTTTTTTGTTTAGTCTGCCTTCAGCTGCGACCGAGAGAGATACATTGTAACGCGCGCTCGATATTTTTATTTATAAAGCTTAAAGGTATTCTTCTTACTCGTTTTGTAAAATTTTTTCGCGCTTGTATCCCATTTCTATTTCATTCTTATCCTAAACCAGATGGAAACAAAACGCGATTTACATCCACTCTTCTCGTACGAGTTTAAATTAAATCATACCGCGGCTCAAGCTTCGAGAAATATTAATCAGGCGTTCGGAGATGGATCCACCGATGAAAAAAATGCTCGATATTGGTTCGAAAAATTTCGTTCCGGCAATTTGAGTATCGCGAACGAGCCTCGAGGAAGACCACCGGCCCATATTGATAACGAGGAATTAAGGACGACCGTGGAATCCGATCCACGCACGACTAGTCGAACACTTGGGTCTAAACCAGCAACTAGTCGTACAGCTGTGTTAAAACATTTGCGTGCGATAAATAAAGTGAAAAAATTGAACACAGCTGAACACAGACTAAACATAAAACGCCCGTTTCATAGTTTCCAACCTAATATTTAACCCTCTATGACGCCATGTGACTTCAGAGTGACGTACTCGTGTATTTGTATTTAAAAAGATTTATTTCATTTAGTTATCACTGTGCTATCAAATTTTGTTACCGTATTACTGTAGCGATACCATAATCCATCTATAGCAATTATTACTTTAACAGTAGGTTTACGGACTAAACAAAAAACGGCCGTTTCATAGTTGCCAACCTAATACAATACCTAACAATTCAGTATAAATTTATATCCACCCAAAAATAGAAATAATAATTCCACACACACACCTTTATTTATTTCTTCCCATTTAATTCTCCCACCCACGCAGTCCAAACATTTGCCCAACAATTCAACTTCTGTGGTATCGCGCTGAAAAAGAGGCCGAAGCGTTGCCTCGCACAGAAACCTGTGTATCTAATCTACGCTCGCGCCATTTATAATCAAAACAGCGTGACCGAATAAATTTCGCGACCGCTAGCCGCTCGTACACATGGGCATCAACGAAAGCGTGTGTCTGTCGAATTATTTACTGTTTACCGTTCGAAACACTGCGAAAGCGTGTCCGCAAACAGAGTCGGCAAACAACGATCGAGATGGTACGAAATCGCAAGTGGACGAGGGAATGAGCGTGCTCGGACGATCAGAAATGGTAATCGAGTTAATCGACGCTTGTTGAGCTACTAATTAGCCTGCGATGCGGCGTAATGAGTAAGGAATGGTATAAAATCCTTGGATCGGGGAGATTCCAGTCGAATTCTACGGTTTCTGTGTTGGAAGAGGAGCTTCATGCGTAACAGAATGGCAAATTTGTGAATAAATTGTATCGCTGCTTCGTGGGAACGTGTGAATATGGGGTTGTTAGGTTTATGAGAGGAACTCTAAAAGGTGATTTGTTATTTGCTGAATTTTTTTTTAAGTCTGGAGAGAGAAATTATTGAGTCTGGGATAGTTGGATCGCTTTTTAGAAAGAAGCTTGCATTGTTGGTTTTTTTTTATATTTTTGTTGCTTTGGGATAATTAAAGCAGCGTGAGGAATTTTGAATATATATGAATCATAGTTCGCGACGTATTTAAATATTTGTTTGTTTTTTTAAGCAAGAAATTTCTCAAAATTAATCTCTCATTTTTGATTTAATAAAAATTAATCTCTCATTTTTGATCTTTTGATAAAAATTAATCTCTCGTTTTTGATCTAATAAATATTAATCTCTCATTTTTCATCTAATACAAATTAATCTCTCATTTTTTATCTTCACCTAAAAATTAATCTCTCATTTTTGATCTAATAAAAATTAATCTCTCATTTTTTATCTTCACCTAAAAATTAATCTCTCATTTTTGATCTAATAAAAATTAATCTTCCATTTTTGATCCACGAAAAATTAATCTCTCATTTTTTACCTTCTAATAAAAAGATTGTAATCGTTCAATAGTGCACATTTTATTTCAAAGTATTCTCTAATCAGCAACGACGCTCAAAATTCATTAACCATCAATATTCATTCAACTTTTACAATTATAAACATTCGAAGCACTCCGATTACCGATGACCACCGTGGCGCTACACGAGAAACAATCTGCGGTCACCTATAACCGCCTAGGTGGTCGTCGCGTTAATTAAAAAATATCCTGAATGAAGCAGATTTTGTACTTCAGTCGATGCAACGAAACTTGTATTCATTATGCTGTTCCAATTCTTATTAAATCATTTTAATTCTCAAAAATTAATAGTTAAATACAAATAATGGTTCAACGTTCGTAGCAGCGTTTCTAAATTTTTTCTCCCGTCAGCGCGTTGCGAAACGGTGCCTTGAGGTGGAGCAAAAGCAATGTTCCGAGAAAACGTTATCCAACCGCGTTAATTTCATTATACGGATTTCGCGTTAGCCGCTTAATCGCGGACCGTATGCACGTCCCTTTGTTGCCGGTACTTTCCAACGATTGTTTCAGCATCTCTCACGTTACATAATGCGTGCACAATTGTTATGCAATAGCGCACCTGCGCCTGCACCGACCACCGCGAAGATGAGGTATATTTTTCGCGCGTCCATTAACGAATCCATTCCTCGCAGGAAACGGTGCTTCCGCATAGGGTATAATTGATTTCCATTGGTAATAATAATCGGGAATTAATTATTACACGGCATATTGTTTGCAGTTGAACGCGTATGTTGCAGTTTCGTACTTTGTGTAGCAGAAAAGGCTATTGTTGTTTGGTCCGGTGGTAATAATTTGTGAAACGAGAGAAATGTAAATGGGCATTTTTATTAAATATGTTAGATATAAATTTTAGGTGAATAGCAAATTTCTGTGCAAAATTTTGGGATACTGTAAGGAGAAATATTGTTTAATTATTGTTTATTGAGCAATTTTGGGGTACTATAAGGAGAAATATTGTTTAAGTATTGTTTGTTGAGCAATTTTGGGGGATTTTTTTTTGTTGATTTTAGTCGTGTTAGTAAATTATATCTATTTGTAGCCATTTTTTTATTATTGTTATTTCTGTGGACATATTTTCTGGTTATAAGAAGATACGTGTATTTAGAAATTGGTAAACACGATTTGAGCAATTTATTGTTTAAATCATACGTTTTACAGGATGTTATAATTAGTTTTTTTTTTAGAAGGTTTAATACAGTGCGTCATAAAAGTATTTGAATGTTTTAGGTGTTGAGGCTAGTTCTTCAAAAGCTTATATTTTATTTTTAATATTTAAAAAGTTAACATGTTATTGTGAAGTAAATTTTTAAATGTTAGTAATTGTATACAAAATTTGCATAATACCGAAAATGACACTTTTTTTATTGGCGGATAATTTATATAACAATTTCGATAAAAATCTGTAGTACATATTTTTTTACAAATAGACATTTTATTCGAACAATCCGCTGATCGCTACAAAAATTTCACCAAAAATACACAGCACATTTTCTTTATAAATATATACCTTGCTCGAACAATTTTCGAATCTCCATAAAAACTCTGATATATATTTTTTATAAATACACTCTCTTCTCGCACAGTTATCGAACCTCTATAAAAGCCTCACCAAAAATCCACAGCATGTTTTTTTTTATAAATAGATACCTTACTCCAGCAATCATCTGATCTCTATAAAAATCTCACCAAGAATTCCGAATATATTGTTTTCTTTACAAGTAAGCACTTTTCTTACATATCTATTAATCTTTTTACAAACATAAACATTATTCAAACAATCTCCCGATCTTTATAAAAATGTCCTGATCTTTATAAAAATCTCCCTACCTTTATAAGAATGTCCTGATCTTTATAAAAGTATCCCAATCTTTATAAAAATCTTCTGATCTTTATAAAAATCTCCTAACTTTTATAAAGATGTTCTGATCTTTATAAAAGTCTCCCAACCTTTACAAAAAATCTGCTGATCTTTATAAAAACTTCCTGATCTTTATAAAAGTCTCCCAACCTTTATAAAAATCTGCTGACCGTTATAAAAATGTCCCGATCATTATGAAAATCTCCCAACTTTTATAAAAATGTCTTGATCTTTATAAATGTCTCCCAATCTTTATTAAAATCTTCTGATCTTTATAAATATCTCCCGATCTTTATAAATATCTCCCGATCTTTACAAAAATCTCCCGATCTTTACAAAAATCTCCCGATCTTCACAAAAATCTCCCGATCTTTACAAAAATCTCCCGATCTTTCTAAAAATCTTTCAAAAAATACCGAACCTATTTTTTTCTTCACAAATACGCAAATTTGTAAAGAATTTCTTCTAATTTCTATGACAAACTCACCAAAAATCCCCAGCACAATTCTTTTCACAAGACACATCATCCCCAAACTTTCTTCCCGATACCCAAAGACATTCAGTCGATAGTTCCACTCCAGACAGGAATATTTTGAAGCTTTCCGTTCGAAGACTCGTCCGACTCGTAAATCCGTCGAACCTTCGGCCGCGTTTTCGTGGAGCATAAATCGCGGATCGTAATTCCAGTCGGTACGGGGAGAAAAGCTCTGTTCTCTCGCATGGTCTGCGATAAGTTCGCTCCAGCCTCGGTAAATCAACTTTACGAGCTTACGTGCGAGCGGGTCGCGTTTTCACCGGAAGTGTCGCCGGTGTAATGAAAAAAATTATTACTCGGACCGTTTTCGCGGCTCGAGAAGGGAACCAAGCCGCTCGAGTGACTCGAGTTAATGATTACCTTAAAAGAGACACCAGAGGTCCGACTAATTCCGCGTGGCCGGGCACTCGAAGGAATTTTCTTTCCGTGGAATTGAAATCGAAACACTTCCACGGAATCGTCCTTCCTTGTCGAGTGTTTATATCGTAAATCTCTGTCTCGCGAAACGAAGCGGCATTGTGTTTCGTGTAATTACGAAAGCGACAGTGATTCTTGTCCGTTGTGAGCTGGTATGTAGGTGGTCTGGTTTTGTGTGGGGAAGCAGTAAACCAGCGGGAAGAGATCGTGAGAAGTAGAAAATGGAAGATTATTTCGAAGAAACTTGCCACTTTTTCTTCGTTTGTTTCATTTGGTGGCTTGGTTGACTCTTTCGTGGTTTGGTAAAATGTCTCGAAGAATGCTACAGAAATTGTATTTTTATTTTTATTTTTGAATTTAACCCATTCGCTGCCAAAAAATTTGCTAATTCAAAAGCCTGCATGTTATAACATATTTAAAGTAGGACGAGTATACTCGTCTTTGGCAGGGTGTCATGCATTGCGAAGACGAGTACACTCGTCCTACTTTGAATATGTTATAACACGCAGGCTTTTGAATTAGCAAATTTTTTGTGACCACAAACATAAATATAGAAATGTAAAAAACTTGCAAATGATTATGTATGATAATATATGTGCTCTTACCAAGAAATAACAGAGCTTTGGTAAACAATAACGCTCAAAATATAAATGGCAATGGGAATGACTTCATATAATTTAGGCTTGGCAGCGAATAGGTTAATATTGAAAATGGAAATAATTTATAATTGGAAACGGTCTTATCTGAACTGTTAGAGAGATAAGAATCAGATTAGCGACCACTGCACGGAACATGTATGACTTACGATATTAAAGTTAATTGGTAATTTAGCGAATTTAGTAAATTTATTCGCTTGAAAAAGTGTAATATCTTATGGGTGTTATCAGGGTTGTTTTGGGTTGGATTTTAAGTCGGTTTTGACGTTGAAACTATAATGTTTTTAATAGTTGAGGACACAGGATAGTTCAGCAAAATGTGATAAATGGTGATCGGTGATGCAGACATAAAAAATCAGCAAAAATAATAGAATAGATCGTATGAAAATTTATGTTAGAATTTTAGATGGTATTTTATAAAAATTTTTTAAAATTGTCGGTTGAAACGACTGTGTAAAAAGAAAATGGAATAACAACAAAATAAACCATATAGAAAGAAAATGGAATGTTTTTTTTCTGAAACATAGTAAATCACAATAAACCGTGTAGAAAGAAAATGGAATGTTTTTTTTCTGAAACATAGTAAATCAAAATAAACCGTGTAGAAAGAAAATAGAATTTAGTTTTTTGAAACGCGTTAAATCAAAATCGTGCAAAGAAAGTTCCTCTAAAAAAAGAATTGTGTATATCTCTATTTTATCTACGGAATAACACAAAATACCAATATTCGTACAAAATTAATTCAGTCGTTATTAATATTTTAATAAATATCATCTGTCGCATAATACCAAGTGAAGATAATTATATAATTTGTTACGAAAATTTTAAGAATTTCACTACGAATATTTTTAATTTACAGGAAGACATTCTAAACGGTGCGCCATGTGACTTTTCGATCGTTTCATTGAATTAATTGCTCTCCTAGAATGGAAGAGTCTCGTTCCTTTATACCAGTTGCGCATATTTCCCCTGCGTTGCTGTCTTCGTCCTTTGCGATCTCTCCTGTAAAAGAATTTTCTTCCTGGAAATATTCCGCTTTAAATGAAATCTCTGCCGGGAATCAGGTATTTTAATTTTCTCCGCCTGTTATTTACGTCCGACACGACCGCGTATTCTGCGTGTCCGAAAGGAAAAGCAATTTGAAGTACAAAGAAGATATTACTTCCTCCCAAGTCACTGTGTACGTATTGTTTGAACAAATTAAACAATAAAAGGGTAAAGGCTGCTTGTTCTGTTAAAACTTCGTTTTATTTCGTTATGTTTCCTCTCAATTCTTTTGCTTGTTGGTAAAATTGAGCAACCCCATTTTTTTTAACCCTCATATGCTGCACACGATGTTAGTTCTTTATCCAGTATATTAATATCTTATAAAAATAGTCAACAAGTTTCTTTTTTACTCATAACTTCATATTTTGAACTACTGAAGGATATGTAGAAAATGTAGTCTAATTTTGAAAAGTGTTAAAAAATATATATTTGATGATACAATAATACAACCGGGAACTATGTCCTTCCTATACCGAATTTCACTTCGTACTGTCTAAAAGCCACATCCTTTCTTATAGTCTAAAAGCCTTATTACCGTTTACCTTGTCAGGTATGCCGGTTAGTGTCCTTTGGGTTTTTTCGAAATGTTTTACCGCGAGGGTGAAAGCGGCACCCAAAACATTTTCCGATCGAGAGTTTTATTGTCTAACTGTATTTTACTTTTACATGAACAAATACATAAATTTAACCTTCTATGGCGTCGTGTGACTTAAAAGTAACAAATTAATGTATCTGTACTTAAAAAAATTAATTTTATCCAGTCATCGCTGTACTATTAAATTTGATTACTGTATTATTGTAGCGACACCACGATTCATCTATAACAATTATTAGTTTAAGAATTTTCGAATCAAAGCGAAAAACTGTAATCAATCGTAATTTTTCCTCTGATAAGTAGACAAAATTCGGACTATAGAGGGTTAATAAATAACAATAAAACATTTGAGAGTATCTGGAAACAGAAAAGGGTAAATTTTCACCCTAGGAATGGATAGGAATTAATTTTTAAATACAAATTTTAAATACAAATTTAATTTAAATTTAAAATGCTGTTTTAAAGAAATTAAACTTTATATTCATAGCTTTATAACTGTCAGAAGAATTTGTTTTTTATCTAAAATAATATTAAAAGTAATAAATGCAGCGTTTCACCTGCAAACGACTCATTTTTTAAATTTAATTCGTAATTAATTTTGCCTGCTTATTGGAGAAGAAATTACGATTGATTACAGTTTTTCACTTCGATTTGAAAATGTTTTAACTAATAATTACCGCAGATGGATCGCGGTGTCAGTAATACAGTAATCAAATTTAATAGCGCAGTGATAACTGAACAAAATTAATTTTTGAAAATATAGATACATCAGTTTAAACTTTTAAGTCACCCGGTCCCATAGAGGGTTAATATCTCAGAACATGCTCTATCGTGAATTGTAGGCATTGAAACTTTGATGAAGCTGTTTAAATCTGTTCCGCGGGAAATTCGAAAATAAAGTTTAATTCTTTTTTTTAACTAAAGAAGTACTACACATAAATACCAGCTTTATCTTCAAACTTTTTACACTCGCTATTAAAAACAGAAAATTGAGAAAGTTTAAAGGGCGTACGTAATTTTTCGCAACAGTAACAACGCTAGATATAGTTCCTGTTTTCTCCTTTAATCATTGGACGATGTCGACGATTTCTTAGCTTAGGTTCATCGTTAAAAGCTACTTCGACCAGCGTCTCGGATCCTCCTCTATTTTAAGCACTGGCTATATCTTTTACGAAACGTCGGCGCGAATAGTCGTCCGTGGCCAGGCAACCTTTAATCCTCGGCAGAATCTCAAATCCGGCCTTTGAACTCGAAATTCACCAGACCGCGTGCGCATTTCCCTCGACGGGGGATTTAGGTTGGAATTAAACTATTCCATTTGTGAATTTCACCAAAAGGACCTTTCCAGGCATGAATAATTTTGAAGAATATTTTCTTGTTATTTAGGTACTTAATAGTTTATATTACTTGAAACCGTGCGAGACTATTTTTGTATTTTTGAAAGGATTTTTTCTGTTTCGTTCGATTACCGGTTACAGTTTTTCCGGATAGTTAGTGTTTACGAGGAAAATGATGGGTCACGATAATACGGATACCTTGTGCTTATATGTTTGTAATTAAAATTTTTTGGAATTATAGAATTAGAGAATTGTAGGATTACGGAGTTTTTAAATTTTAGGATTATAGATGTATAGAATTATTGAATTATAAAATTGGAGAATTACAGAATTGTAGAGTTTTAGAGTTTTAAAATTTTAGAATTATAGATTTATAAATTTATGAAATTAGAGAATTAGAGAATTAGAGAATTATAGATTTATAGAATTACAGAATTATAGAGTTTTAGAATTTTAGAATTTTAGAATTTTAGAATTTTAGAATTTTAGAATTATAGATTTATAGATTTATGAAATTAGAGAATTAGAGAATTAGAGAATTATAAATTTATAGAATTATAAAATTAGAGAATTACAGAATTATAGAGTTTTAGAATTTTAGAATTTTTGATTTATGGAATTATAGATTTGTAGAATTATAGAATTATAGAATTATTGAATTATTGAATTATAAAATTAGAGAATTACAGATTTGTACAGTTTTAGAATTTCAGAATTTTAGAATTACTGAATTGTAAAGTTTTAGAATCATAGAATTATAGAATTAAGTAAAATACTCTCAAAACACACCTACTATCAAAAACACGTACACACACAAAAAAAAAAAGAAATAGCCAGTCACAATAACTCTCATTTTTAAAAACAATCGTCGTAACTTAAAAATTAAATAAAAATCTGTGCAAAAAATGAAAATATTTTATAAATAAGCGTGATGGAAGACATTCCATCAAAGCTTCATCTTACAACGAGATTAAAAAAAAAAAAATATAATCTGATGCTCCTCGTTTTATTAATTTCATTCGACTAATCGAGCACATAATTACAAGTTATCAGGTACTCGAATTAAATTCTTCCTTGTTTTATCTAGTTAATTAACATTTTACCATATCGAAGGAAGATATTCTAGAAATGGAAAAATGAAATATCGGACACAGACAGGAGCCTTAAATTAAGTATATTGCACATTACGTTATTTATACGAGGTCATTAATATTCATTAGCGCTCGGTTAATGGTAAAATGACAAAATTACGTCTGAAAATTTACGACAGCTTGCACGAAGGCTAATAGAGAAGCTCTACCATAAACGATAAAATCGAGAATCGCGAGAGAGCAAGGATAAAGTCGGTAGCATATTATTCATGGTCGTTCAACGAGAAACACCAGTTTTCACCATCGTGGAAACGTGTATGTATCTGCTCGCGATTCCACAGATTTCGCGTTCAATGCTGCTCGCAAGGCCGATGTTTTTCCAGTACCTTTGCTGGCAGATATAAATTCCGTAATCAGTTTCGACGTTCGGATGAATATCGCCGGATGGATATCGGGATTTATCTTCTTATTTTCTTGTTTCTTTTTTTTTTTAAGAAGCTTCTTCCTATTTTTTGCACAGGATAGATCGAGAGTAATCCTTATACGTTCGTTGGGTGAAAACTCACCCAGTTTTTGCATGTATATGCCATAAAGTTTATTTTTTTCGATCCTGTTTATTGTAAAATGAAGTTATGAGTAAAGTACAAGTTATATAAATTTTTCAAGATATCGATATACAGAGTGCTTCAGAAATTATGCTATAATCGGCGATGGAGTAATCTTTCGCATAAAATTGAGTCGGAAACATGCAATAATGTTTTTTCACAGAGGGCTTCATTTCTGAGAAAGTTAGGATTGAAAACAGTTTCATACATTTTTAAACGGTATCGGTTAAGATATTTTATACATATTTTTTTTTTACTAATAGACACATTGGAACAACGTCTTGATCTCTACAGAAACACCAAAAATCCAGAGCACAATTTTTTTTATAAATAGACACTTTGATCAAACAATTCTCGAAGATTCATAAAAATCTCATCAGCAAAAATCTGTGGTATATTTTTTTTATAAATACACTCTCTTCTCAGACAATTTTCGAACGTCTATAAAAACCTCACCAAAAATCCACAGCACGTTTTTTTTTATAAATAGACACCTTACTCCAGCAATCTCCTGATCTCTACAAAAATCTTACCAAAAATTCCAAATATATATTTTTTTCTTTACATGTAAGTACCTCTCTTAAACGATCTCCTAATTTCTATAACAATCTTGTTCAAAATTTCCTGCATATCTTTTTAAAAATAAATACTTTACTCAATCTTCTGACTGTTATAAAAATCTCTCAAAAAATACCGAATATATAATATTTTTTTCTTTACAACTAAGCACGTTTCTTAAACGATCTCCTAATTTCTATAACAACCTTGTTCAAAATTTCCTGCATATTTTTTTAAAAATAAATACTTTACTCAATCTTCTGACTTTTATAAAAGTCTCTCAAAAAATTCCGAATATATTTTTTTCTTTACGAGTAAACACCTTTCTTAAGCAATCTCCTAATTTCTATAACAACCTTATTCAAAATTCCCTGTATATCTTTTTACAAATAGACACTTTAGTAAAACAATCTTCCGATCTTTATAAAAATCTCTAATTTTTTTCTTCACAAATACGCACCATTCTTAAACGATCTCCTAATTTCAGAGCACCGCAGCAGAAGTAG